>QEPC01005198.1:2772581-2784766 GCA_003113815.1 Sphenodon punctatus
AATCACCTCAGTCTTGTCAGGATTCATTTTCAGTTGGCTAGCCCTCATCCAGTCCCCCACAGCAGTCAGACACTCGATAAGTAATAGGTAAGATGTTGTTGGGCGAGAACACACCCGAACGGGACAGGAAGGAAGGGGGGCGCACACAGGGAAAGCCCAAACACAAATCAGAACCAGTGGGGGTGGGGGGGGAACCCCATCAATGATGAGAGATGCCACACCCACCGCCTTATCTACTAATCACCTCAGTCTTGTCAGGATTCATTTTCAGTTGGCTAGCCCTCATCCAGTCCCCCACAGCAGTCAGACACTCGATAAGTAATAGGTAAGATGAGGGCACGCTTGGGCTGGGAACATCTATTTCTAGGCTGCCAGATGTGGGCCTGCTGCTGCCCCAACCCGGATAGGCAGCTGGCCCAGAACTGGCCCCCTGGATGACCTCAGACCCATAGCCCGAGCCAAGTGTCACCCAGGCAGGCCAACACAGGTCATAATGGTCCAGTGCATGTGTCTGCGACCCCATCCCTGTTGGGAATCAGGCGCTTCCACAGCGGCCTGTGATTGGCCACCATGGCTGCCCGTCATGGGGGGGCGGAGCACTGGGGACATGGTCACCTGGCTGTGTGTTTCTTGTTTCCCCGCCCTGAGTCTGACGGGGGTGAGGGAGTGCTTGCCAACTGACCCAGTTGGGCATGCGCCAGTTTTGTGCCTCAATTTGACCTTGCCAGGATCATCCCCTGCCTATGAAGCATGTAGCAGGCACACCAGCTGCATGTTTATTGTCACCCATTATGATTTGGAAGGTGATCTCTCTCCCCAAGGGCTTAGTGCACACATTATTGTCACAATACTTCTGACAACCACATTCCAGAGAGGAAAGGCCATTGTAGCAAATTTTAGATTTCCTGCATACCAGCATGTTGTGTGCACCCACCTCCTGTGCCTGGACTGCCCAAGATGTCTCCACTTCTGATATCTCAAATACACTAGTTCTACTCTTAAGGGTGATGGACAATTCTGCCTTGCCCTGGGTCAGGTCAAGAAAATAAACAAACAAAAATAATTTCCATGCCCCCGAAACTGCATTGCTGTAGATAAATGCTTACCAAATCTGACTCTCCTCTGTGTGGCACTGTCTTGTGGGGAAGACAGAACTGAAAATGGCAGTGGGCTTATTATTCACATTTTTTGGGTAGCCCTTCTGAGTACCTGAATAATAACCGTGTCTGAAATGGGGACTTGCATTATTTTTGGGGGGGAGGGTGGATTCTGTTTTCAGTATTTATTTATTTATTTTGTATATTTGGTTCAATTATTTCAGTTGTTTGGTCATTTTGGTTACACTGTTTTCAGCAATTGTGCATGCAGAATAGTGCTGGTATTGCTGAAAAACCATAACTCAAATACCACAACGATCAAACAACCAAAATAACCAAACTGGAAAAACAAAGCAAACACTCCCTAGCCCCAGAAGCAGTATCATTGAAGCAGATACTGGTTATTACCTAGACCATCATTTCCAGTTTGGTTAGCAGTTTGGTTAGCTGGTCTGATAGCATATATTTGGTAGTTGATATCAAATATAAATTTGATACATTTGGGTAAGGTATATTCAAAACATGTACTTTTTTCAGATATCGAGGAAGAGCCATTAATAGTAATACTGTGTCTTTGAGCCCTGAAGATGGACATTGCTATAGAAGCATGGATTTCTGTCCGCTACATTTAGCTCTTCTCTATGACTGCAGGTTTGTCCCTTACCCAGTCACCTGGACTGTATTTTCCAGAACAGTTTCAAATTATTCAAGTCACTTCACATTGGGATTTGGGAGCCTATTCTGGATTAGGATAGCTTTAACTAGATTGGCTTAAGCTAAGTCCCTAGTCATGCTATTATTTTAACATGATTTCTGGGCTATTATTTAAGCAGTGCACTATCCGTTTTCAAGTAATACCAGACGAGACTAGTTTCCACCACAGTTAAATTTGTTTGTTCAGAAAGCAAAATAAATCCTCCAAATATTTACAAATTCAATTGGAACGTGGTTACAGGAAACAATTTAACAAGGCTAACATGCAAGGAAGCGATATAACTTTTACCAGATTGTATGACTGTGAAAAGCACCCTTTGCTATTAGTAGCGCTATTACTTGGTTATTCCGCTCCCTTCCTGTGCCAATGAACTGGAAAATGAACAACATACCATTTGCTATTTACATTTGCTGATTTTTTTAAAATTATTTTTTAAAATTACATCTCAGGGGCCACAGACTTTCCTAAGAAATGCATGTGTAACTCCGGTGGGATCCTCATGTATCATAGGGTAGTCTGGGTGTGTACTTACAGTAAGTCACAATTTGGCATGAATGTACGTTTCTTGTTTCCAACTACAGTTTAGACAGTAATACATGCTAATCTAGGACTGGCTGGTTAGCTCCATTTCTCTAAAGTTAGTGTTAAAACAGTGGCGTCCAATGTTTTTGCCTGTGTGATCCTATTTTGACACTTCAGTATAATTCTGTGACCCCAGACAACAACAAAGACATGCACAGCCTATCAATCATCAATCAGGCTCATGACCCTATTCACAGACACCGTCACCACACCTGGAGTCCTGACCCATAGTTAAGGAACCTCTTTGTTAAATTCAGACACTTTCCTTTCTGACACCACCAAGCAGCCGAAGGCAATATCAGAGAACATGAATTTGAATCTGTGAAACTGAGCAGGCACAGATAATTTGGGTGACTGTATGTGTGTTTTATGTGGCATAGATCTGACCACAGCCTAGCAGTCCCCATAATCGTATCAAGCTGGATGTCAATTTTCAGCCAGTCCTAAAATGAGTTTGAACAGCTCTGCAATTGAGGTAAAAGGCCAGTAGAATAGGAGGGACTGTGGTAAGAAGAGCTGGCAGTGTTCCATATTCAGTCTACAGAGATGCTTGGAGAGGCCAAACAGAGGTAAAGGGAAATTAAAGAGAGTTACAGGGAGTAGGGCAGGCCTTAGAATTTGCAGGGCCCAGGGTGAAAATAAAATGTGAGGCACCTAGTGACTCCACCGCTTTCCCCATGAGGGGCCCTAGAGATGGCTGTGTTAGAGCTCCACTGGGAGAAAGTGGGGTCCCCCACACCCTTCCCTGGTGAAATCAGGGACCAAGGTTGGGCCCCTGTATGAGGAGGGGTCAGGGTGGTCACCCCAGGTCACCCTGTGGCAAGGCCAGCTCTGACAGGGAGATCCACTTCAGCTGAACTTGTATAACTTGAAATTCTGGTAAAGTCAAAGGAATATTTTTTTCCCCCTGGTCCCAGGTCTAACAAATGTGTTGCTTCTTGAATTGGATAAGTGGAAGCCTGTATTCTGATAACTTGAACTTTTTAGAGTATATCCAGCTAAAAATATCAATACTTTTTAAACGGATTA
Source organism: Sphenodon punctatus (assembly GCA_003113815.1). Lineage (NCBI taxonomy): Eukaryota > Metazoa > Chordata > Lepidosauria > Sphenodontia > Sphenodontidae > Sphenodon > Sphenodon punctatus. Next base: position 2,776,005 of record QEPC01005198.1, read on the forward strand.
ATGATTTCTTGGTAGCATAGGGTTAAAATGCTGTGCTATATGTTCTCTAAGCTTGCAGTGCAATACCTGCCTCCTGCATTACAAACCTTCCTTGGGTGAACAGCAGGGAACAGGAATATTGTGTATTATTGCCCAGTGCAGTGTAGGGCTTGCAGTGCAGTCAGAAATAGCACGTCTGTTCCCTGCTGTTCAGATGAAGGGCACGGAATAGGAAAACTGCTCATTGCACTGCATGCTTGGAGGAGAATATATACAAGAGTATTTTAAACCACATGCTGCCAAGAAATCATTACATTTACTCAAAGGGACTAATATTTTTAGCTGGGAGGGTAAAGTAGTGCTTGCGTAAAACATACTTATTGTGCACAATACTGTTGTGGTATCGTTGCACAACATTATATTGTGCATTAGGGCTAAGTATTGCCTCATCCCCTATGTTCCATCCCAAGGTCAGCTGAGCCACCCTCTTGCAAGTTCCATCCCAGCATCAGGTCCATATGGCAAGGGTGTGCAGAGATGGGTTCTTGGAGGGTGGCTCCATAAGTCTGAAACTCCTCCTGGAGGTTCGTCATAGGCAGAGTCTGAGCATTAGCAATGTAAGACTTATCTATTTGTCCAGGCATTTCGTAGGCAGGGATAGGATTCAGGAACTGTTTTTAAATGGGATTTTTATAGGTTTTATTTCATATATATTCTATAATTTATGTTGTTACCCACCCTGAGTGTATGGGAAAAGGCGGCTAGAAATCTAAATAAATAAATATACAAAAGCAGTAATAAATAACATGAAAAAAGTTATCAGAGTGCCAAAATTAAATAATGAATAAACAAAATACTCAAAACGAAACAGCGGAATTAACGAATATGTGAATAACATTTTGGTGTCAAATACGTATTTAGCTATTCAGTAGGGTATCCATTCACAGATGTGAATGCTTACAAATACAAAAGTCTTGATTAGCTGTCGGCTCTAATCTGCACAGTTGAGGGGGTGGGGAGAGGTGCCTGGGAGCTGAGGCAGAGAGACAAAGGGAATAACCAGAGTTTGGGGAGCAGCAGGTAGCAAATATAAGAGAGGAGAATGAGCAAAACTGGGGGCAACTGAGATGGGATATGGGCATTGGTCGGGGGGGAGGGGGGGGAGGGAACAACGTAGAGCAAGGAAATGTACCTACTAAGGCAGCTGGTGATTATGTACCAGATGATTCTGCTGGAAAAGCAAACATCTGAATCTGCTATGTATGATCTTTGGGTAATTTCAGATGTTACGTTTGTGGCATTCACCACAATCAACCTCAGACAAACGTGGGCAGCGGTGAAAGAGCCGTGCATGTCTGTTGGCTCGCATCCAGATGTTCACCACAGTCAAACACGGGTCGGGGTGAACCTAACCACGCTTCGTTAGGTCGGGGCGGGAGGAGGTCGAGAAGTGTGGTGAATGCTCACCACAGCAGGGGTGAATGAAAATTAACGTCTGAAGGGAAAACCCCGGCCGCGGTGGAAGGAAATGACCACAGGCTATGGTGACGGCACGCAGCATCACTGCTAGGCAACCAACAACAAGCAGCACACGGAGGGATATTTAAAGGGCAGGCAGCAGTAGGGGAACGTGGCGGAGCAGGCGATGGAGAGGAGGGTGGAGGAAACCGAGCGGAGGATGGAGCGAGAGGGCGAGGAGGAGGTGCAACAGCAGCAGCAGCAGCAGGAGGGGGAACCCGGCCCAGTGGGGGACACCCAGCAGCACACGCGGTCACCCCAGAAGAAAGTAGGGGGTGCAGCTGGGAGCGGGTGGGTCGGAGTCGGGGAGAGGAGGGGCATGGGAGGGAGGGAGGGACCACATCCACCAGGAGCCTACCCAGCAGTCCCCATAATTCCCCTGAACAGACCAGCAAGAGGGCACGTGCCCCGGACGGAGCCAGGGCCAGGCACGGGCGGCTGCAGAGGAGGAAGAGGCAGCGGAGGGGCCGGAACTCAGGCGGCAGTACCAAAGGGGGGGGTCAGTGGGGGCTCCAGGAGACCCACAACCTCATTGCCATCTGGGCGACACCCGAGATGCAGGGCAAGCTGGCAGTCAACGCCAGGAACGAACAGGTGTTCACCCAGATAGCCACTGAGATGAGGGAGGCTGGATATGACAGAATGCCCACACAGTGCCGGACAAAAATAAAAGAACTGAAAATGGGGTTCAAGGACATAGTGGACAACAATCAGCGCTCTGGGCGGGCGACACGTGTCTCCCCCTACATGGACGCGCTGAGCCGGGTGCTGCACCACAAGGGCTCCATAGTGGCCCAGCGCCCGGTAGGAGGGGGTGTCCGATAGGAGCGGCCCATGGAGGAGGAGCCCAGGTCCCGGAAACCCGCCATAACGGTGTCCTGGTCAACCAGCTGGAAAACACGCTCCATGAGCACCCACTCCACTGCCTCACAGAAATCCCGCACCAGGCACGCCACAGTTGTGAGCCCCACCCCAAAGTGCTGGGCAATGGACCAGCAGGAGTCCGGGGTGGCCAAGGTCCACACAACGATGGCGATCCACTGTGACACGGGAATGGGGTCCCTCATTTCGGTCCTCAGGGGCTCGAGCCACTCCCGCAGCCAGGCGCATGAGGGTGTGCCTGTCCATTCGGAAGTGTCTGACCCAGGTGACATCATCCCACCGTGCCAGCACCCTCTGCCACCACTGATGAGCCCTCGGCAAGGCCCACGTGTGCCTCTGGATGGGCATGGCAAGCTGCAGCGCTAGGTAGCTGGCAGCCCTCTCCCACGTGCTCCTGGACAGCAGACCCCTGATGCCGGCTGGTAGGTTGTTGGCTCGTAGCAGCGGCCTGCTGTATGCCAGTCCAAGCTGCCGTGCTGTCCCCAGGGCTAGGAGCTGTCCGGCCCTGCTAGCTGTGTGACAGGTGCGCGCCCCCACCCTGGCCATGTACCACTGCTCCGCGTGCATCCCGTCCAGGTCCTCTGTGAGGAGCTTCAGCAGTGCCACGTGCTCCTGGAAGCACTCCGCAACCGCCTGTAGCAGGGCTATGCGAGCTCCCAGCTGGACGCGATCCATCCCTGCGGGTGTGGCCGCTCTGTTGGTTGGGGTCGCGGCTGGGGAACCGTGAGCTCACTTCTGCCCCTGAACACACACCTGTGCTGCATATGTGCACGCTTCCCCTCTCCCATGGGCCTATGGGTGAGCACCGGTGGCCGCACCCCCCGTACATTGGGCTATCGGCCCGGGAGCATCGTCTTCTACATGGGGTGTCAGCCGGTGGTGGCGGCGAGGGGTGTGTGTGCCCTGGGGCCCCGCTGCACTCCCTCCGGTGCTGGATTTGGTTCCTCATAGGGGGTACCCTGTGTGGGCCCCCGGGTCTGGGGCCTTGGCCCCTGGGCCGCTTCTTTGCCCTGTGCATGTGCGTACCGTTGTTTCTATCTCCTCTTGCAGGTGTGTATGCGTGGGGCTGTCCGGCTTTGCATGCCATCAGCTGTGCGCTGCCCACTCCCTTCGCATCCCTCCACAACGGCCCCATTGTTCCCCTCTTGCCATTATCTGTCGGCCTTGCCAGCCCCTGTCTGCCTGTCTGGCCCCCCAGCCATGCATCCCATGCTGCCCCCACGGCCGCTGCATCTCAGACCCTCTGAGAGCTGTACCATGGCAGCTGCATCTCAGCCCGAGGTCCTCAGAGGCTCTGGGGGCTCTTTCCGTGCCTGGACCGCCCAGGAGAGCATGGCCCTTTGCGACCTGTGGCATTCGCCCATCTTTCGGCGCTGCCTGCACTCCCTCCCCACCCGGCCGGATGCCTGTCAGTGCCTGAGCTTTGGTATGCTGCACTTTGGCTATGTCGCAACCGCTGGCGACTGCCGCATGCACTGTGAGGAGCTGGGGCTCACCCCCTTCCCTGAGGGGTGCGTACCGGACACGATGGGGGGCCTTGCGGCGTGGAGTACTGCTGAGATGGCCTCCGCTCTGTGTGTGTGTGCCTTCCCGGGATATGTGACCTGCCTGTGTGAGGGTGGCCCTGCCCTAGCCATGTCCTACTTCATCAGCATGTAGGGTGCCCATGGGTATCCACGCTCCTGCGGAGCTGCCTACTACCATCTGCTGGAGCTGTCCAACTTGCCCTGGTCCCCTGCAGATGATTATGGCTTTCCCCCCGCCCCCTCTAGGCTGGAGCTGGTGGTCCTGTTGGAGGTGTGCAGCCGTTCCGATGTGCAAATCGGGATGGGCTCTATGGATCCCTTCGAGGTCTTCTACCTGATCTGCTTCCACATGGCCGGCCACGGCTTCTGCCGGGGACTGTGGCAATGGCCCCGCTATGTGCACCTGCTGTCCTTATCACCCGCTCCACCCGATGGGAGCCATTGCAGCTGGGTGTAGGGCACGCCGGGCCCATCTGACATTCGGCTGCCTCCTTAGCGCCTTCCTTCCGCCTGTGGCCTGGGTGCTCATGCCAATGCCTGCTGCCTCCTTGGGACAGCTGGACCCCCTGTGACCCGCCTCACCCACCTGCCTGTCGCCCTCTCACCTGGGACCTGCGGCCGTTGCCCCAGAACCCTCCGTGTGGCCTCCTGTGGACGTGTCACTAACAGCCCTCTGTCTCCATGAGCTGCCTCCCCCACCCCTATGCCCCACTCTCCTGCCCCTGGCCTGGGGGCCTCTGTTCTGTGTGGCTGGGGCTGCTCCCCCGCCTTGGTGGCCCTTGACCATGGCCCAGCCTTCAACCGGCCCCCTGGCTGCCTTGGAGAGTGTGTCTGGGGGGCTCCCATGCCCTTCCTCCCCCGTGTGGGCGGGGGGAGGCTTTCTGTGCCTTCGTCTGGTGCCTCCCCTTGCACACTGGGTGTGCTTCTCCGTCAGACCCTGGTTCCGTGGCGGGCTATTGTGCGGGTTCCCCCCCTCCCGGACTGGGCCCTATGCCCCTCTTGCTGCTGCCCCTTCTCCCGTGCCCTGGCTCTGCACGCTCCCGCACTGTATGCCTCTGTGCCGGGCCGGTGACGCTTGTGTCATCAATAAACACCTGTTGTGCTTCACTGTGCCTTGTGCTGCCTCCTGTCTCCTTGGGCTTCTGGGTCCACCTTCCCCTTGCCCGCTGGGCTCCTGCTCCCTCCCCCTCCTGGTGGGCTGGCCGTGTCGGCCCCTCCCCACCACCTCCTCCTGTGCACCCAACCGGACGGGGGGTTCCCTGTCCCCCCCTGGTGTGTGCCTTCCTCTGCCCCCATGGTTCTCTCCCCATTGGTGTATGAATGTGCTGCTTCGTTTGTGTGTGTGCGCTTCTCGTTTTGAAGTGCGCACGCCTTCCGTGCGGCCGCTGTTTGCTCGCGCTGCTGCTCCTTCCACCTCCTCCCTTCTTGTTTCCCTTCCCTGGGTGGGGTCCTCCGCCATCTGTGGCTTCGTTTGCCCTCAGGCGGCCATGTTTGCATCTGCGTGACCCCGGTGCCTTGTGGGGCTTCCACCGCGGTTCTCGTCACTGCGTCACATCTGTTGGGTTCCCCCGGCCTGTGTTCTCTCCAGTTGGCTCCGGCCGGTGGTGCCTCCCCTGTCATGTCTGTTGGGGCCGCGCATCTCACCACGGCCATTCACACCGGGGTGGGGTTCACTGTGGTGAATTTAACCGTGTAACGTCTGAAATCACCCTTTGCCAACCTCCCCCTTCCCTTGCCAATGTGCGACATACTTATGGGCAGCCCTCAGTAGGGCTGTAATGGATCACCCATTCTACATCCGCAGATATGGAACAGTGTGTGGTGATTGTCTGCATCCTGACAGCCTTAGATTGGAACCGGCAGTTATGTCAGAGATGAAATCTGCCTGAATAATCAGATCTGTTTCAGTGCTGCCCCAAGCGTTTGTAGTAAGTTACAATAATGCCACTTGATATGCTTCTAAAGAAGACTCCAGCACATCTATGCTCCTTCTGCATAATGTTGACCCAGCTACTAATTATATTGCTAATTAGCAATTTTAACCATTAGTAGTTATCTGGGTAAGGTTTTAGGGTAAAAGAGTAGGTCACTGAAGCATGAAAGGATGTGGGTGTGATGCAGACTTTATTAAAAGTATGTCTGGTGAGAGCGTCAGAGAAGGTGCATAAGAGTTTGCCCAGCAACAATATTAAGGAAAGGCTAGGTATAGGTTTTGAATGCCTTAAATGGTATGGAATGTGTAATTGGATTACTTTTGTACAGAATTACTGTTGCTGGGCGTGGGAGGTGTATATTCTGCATTTATTATTCTGCCTTTAAATGACTCAAAAAGCACTTTTGAGTCTGATACTCAAGTCTGACGCTCGAGTTTTTAGCATCCTCTGATACTAAAGTGGATGATGTGAGGGGTCTGGAATGGCTAATAGGACTTCTCCACTCTACCCTTCTACTCTTGGGAGCTCTTCACACCTTACACTTGCCCACATTAGCTCTCTCACCATATCTTTTTCAGCCTGGGTATTATACTCCATGTGACTGGATATTAATAAGACCTTGTTATCTATTTTAACAGGAGTTTGTGAGTAGGAATGAATGATTTTTATTACAGAGCGTTATATTGTGTCTGCATTAAGTTTTTGATTTTTCATACATTTTATAATTTGTGTAAGTTTTTTTTTTTTCATTTGAATAAAACGTACTTTGCTTCAACGAACCAAGCCCCTGTCTCAGATCTTCAACTCAAAACCACAAAGTGAACCAACCAAAAGCCAAACTGCTAAATCACACTTTAGAATTTAAAATTAAATGACTGATCATGACCAATTAAGAATGTACAATACAGCTAGAATATAATGAATAAAAATATTCATTTTGTACCTGAAATTTTTTAACATCTACCAGACAAAAATCTGTATTTGGCATGGACATCATATTTAAGTTCCCCTTTTTTTATGCAGCACCACACACAACCTCCCACAATTTCACACTTGTTCATTAAAAAGTCATCTGCTAAATGCCAATGTTCTTCAATAAGGAAGGGTTCAAATCAATTTGGATATGGTTATTTGTTTTACAGGAATGCCGAGCAAATTTGTCTGGGCTGGAAGAAACCTCATTGTGCAGATAGCCATACTACAAAGTGTTCTGCTGACAATCTCTGCAGCAAAAGAATTTACAGTCTTCAACAGATGACTCATTAGATGGATGAAATAATCCAAAGAGGGATGGGGAGAAAATCAGGAAACACTTAGATTGCTTTTGTGTACAGTTTTGGGTGCACTAAACCCATGATAGCACTAGCTGAGCTCAATGGTTTCTGTACAGAACGGATATCCTAAAGAAAAGATTGTCCTTGTATTATTTCCAGTTAGGCTGACATGAGGATAGCCTTCAATAAACCCTGACTTGAGATTTTCAGCTTGATTTCCAAGCCAAAGAGCCTTAGGTACACTGAAATAAGTATGACAATTTTTTGGTGCTTATGGGAATGTCACTGAATCATCAAGCCCTTTGAGGCTTGCCCATGACTAATTATGATGCGTTTACTATACTGTTTGCAAAACATGCATGCTCCAGAAAAGATGGATTGTAAGTCCCTGCAAAATAACATGCTTTAATAGCAGTTAAAATGCACTCTCGTTGTGCATATAACTTAGCAAATTAATCAAAGGGTTGGTTTTATGCATCCATCATACCTGTGCACTTGCAGATGAAGGCTCATTAAATTCATTACACTTCCTATTCACGTCAATTTACTCTTACTGCATGGCATGCTTCTCATATACGCTTCACAAAGGGCAACGAACCATGTATTACATCAAATGTTCTTCTGTGGCTTCTGTAGCAAAGGATGACCAATCAACGGTTAAATGCACTGTTTTTACATATGTTTTCTATTATTTTAAACTGCTGTTTACACTGGTAGGGCTTGATTATTTTGATTTGGAAAAGTCTATAAAGTCTGATGGGAGAAAGTTGCTTTCAAAGATCTACTTCAAATTATTATTATGATAGGTTATTATTAATAAACAAAACAAGGCCATGTTCATAACAACCGAAAGTTGCTACCTAAGTCAAAGGAGCAAGTGGTGTGACCATTAGGCTCCTACAGGACATGTGTGCACACCATCAGGGGCATAGCTACTGTGATGCGGGGGGGTTCAGTTGCACCCGGGCCCGTGCCTGTGGGGGCCCACGGCTGGCCGGAGCATCATGGCCCTGCTACGAGGGGGCCCACCCACCGCCGCCGGCCACCCTTGCAGTTGCTGCCTGCCGCTTCCCCCGCTCTGCAGCTTGGCCAGGCAAGCTCGGTCCTGGCCCCCGGGGAGGGAAACTCAGCTGGGCTAGGAGGCAGCGCTGCAGCTCGTTACCTCCTCTCCCTCCCCAGTCAGGCTAGGACGTGGCGTGGGCAATTAAAAAAAAAAACCCAACTGCCCACAGACTCTTCGCAGAGGCGACGTTGCTCCAGGGACTTGAGCTGCCGTCTTGTGCGCCTGAAAACCCAGTCCCAGTGCAGACTCTGCAGGGACTGGGTTTGCAGGTGCAGGGAGGTAGCACGCGAGTCCCTGGAGGAGCAATGCCGCTGCCGCGCAATGGGGACCCCCGGGCCCACCCTCAGGTTAGTGGTGTGTGACCCCCTGCCTGCCCCCATGCCCCCTTCCCTCCCACCCCCCAGCATGCAGTGTGTCCCATCCCCCTTTCTGCCTGTCCTACCCTCAGCCTGCCCTACCCGTGCCCCCCAGCCTGCCCCCACCCCCTCCCAGCTTACGCCACTCCCCTTCCCTCCTGTCCTCCCAGCCTGCCCCCACCCCCCTCCCAGCCTCCCCCCCAGCCTGCCCCCACGCCCTTCCCTCCCGC
>QEPC01005198.1:2790754-2847599 GCA_003113815.1 Sphenodon punctatus
AACCCCACACAGCACCCCACAGCACCCCTACCCACATGCAGCACCCCACACCCAACATTGCACAGCACTCTGACCCCTTCCCTATCATAGAGTACCACACACACAGCACCCTCACCCCACAGCACCCCCACCCCAGTCGCCTACCCTAGAGCACCTACTTTCCTCTCCTCCCCACTCCCCTCCTCTCTCCTCCCGTCCCCCACTTATGGGATTGTGTGTGTGTGGGGGGGGTTAGGGAGGGGCTGCGATTTTTGGGTGGGTTCCCTGCCATCAGATGTCTTGTGAGGTGACTGAAAGACTAGGGTTCTGCCTGGGGAGCCCCCTTTCTGTGGCGTTTGTTTCTCTGGGGGTCATACTATTATTTAAAATTTCCTCTGTCTGTTCTTTGCAGCCAACTCACAGTGTGATTTCTTTGCTTGAGACTAGTGCGTGGTTTTGCGTCGTGTGTGTGGTCTGGTCACTGGTGGTTCATTTGGCGAATGTAGGGTAAGTACCACCCCTGTCCCGCAACACCACACCACAGTCCTCTACTCCTCACTCTACTACCCTTGAGCACCCCCTCCTGTCCCCACTCCTCCCTACTCCCCTCCCTTCCAGTCCACTCCCGCACTCCCCTACCCACCCCCACAGCACCTGTACCCTAGAACACCCCTTCTCCTCTACTCCCCGCTTCAGCACTACTCCCACACACCACCCCCACCCCACAGCACAGCCAACTCCACACAGCACCACACCCCAGTCAGTCACCTACCCTAGAGCACCCGTCCCCTCGACTCTATTTCCTACTCCCCTCCCATCCCTCACCTACTCCCCAACCCAACCCCACACAGCACCCTGCAGCACCCCCACCCCACACACAGCACCTCAGCCCCACACAGCCCCTCACAGCACCCTACCCCAGTCAGTCAGTCACTCCCCTACCCTTGCGCACGCCCTCCCCTCTACTCCCCTCCCATCCCTCACTCCCCAAGCCACCCTGACCCCACACAGCACCCTCATTCACAGCACCCTCATCACTCCCTTACCCCACAGCACCTCCACCATCACACAGCTCCCCACACTACCTCAGCCCCAGTGACCACGCATCAGCAAATATCCTCCATGCAATTGACCGAATGCTGGATGGGTGGGTCCAGCGGCCAGGGTCAAGAGTGGAGATCAGTTACTTTGTAACTGATAACGGCCTGAATGTGACGGGAGCCATCAGTCGTGGTAGCTATGTCAATGTTCGCTGCAGTGCGCACACCCTGAACCTTGTGGTTCAGGGTGTCTTGGATGGAGCCGATACTTCCATTGGTCCGTGACAGCCAACCGAGCGCTGAGAGACAAGCAGGAGGAGTTTGGCTCACCAGTTCACCAGCTGGTACAGGATGTGTCCACAAGGTGGAACTCTACCTTTCTGATGCTGCAACGGCTCCTGGAGCAGAAGGAGGTGCAGCATGCTCTTTGCCTGTCTGTTGGCATTGGAGCAACACCACTGTCTGCGGAGGACTGGACAGTTGTGGAGCAGCTCACTCAGGTCTTGCAACCTTTTCACATGGCCACTCACAAGGAGCAAGGCTGCTCCTCCAACCCACGCACGCTGGATCCCCTCCCTGTTCTTCTTGGCCACCCCCACACCACCCCCCGTTCTCTTTGGGCACCCTCCTTCTTCCTCACAAGGAGCAAGGATGATCCTCCAGCCCACACATGCTGGATCTGGGCCAAACTGGGCCGCCCCTGCCCCCAAGAATTGGTACAGAGGGCATTGGGAGGGTGGAACCTCTTCTTGGGGGGAGGGGGCCCAGAGCCCCACTCTCCCTCACCCACCCCTGAACCCCAAGAAGCCCTGTGATGGCAGGGGACAACCCTCTCACTTTCTAAAATGTCCTCCTGCCCACTCCAAGAAGGCATGTTCTCCCTAAACCCCAGCCCGGACCCCTTCAGCCATCCGATGGGTCATGCTGGACCCTAACCACTGCCAGTGAAAACCCACCGGCGCCTCTTACCCCTGTTGCAGCCGTGGGACCTCATCTGCAACAGACTGCAATATTCCACCCCTCACACTGCACCTCCAGACACGGTGGGACTTCAGCCTACAGTGGGGTTGTACAGGCCGGCCTACTGTGATTTGACATTGCAATGCATTTGGAGATCACCAGAACCCCAGCCATGAGACCTGAACAACAGTGCCTGACCTCTACAGCAACAGAAAAGAAAACAATATCCCCACCACCACTTTGTCTCCAGACGCAGTGGAATTTCAGATTTGCACAGTGAAATGTTGTTCCAGCAACAGAATAGAATGCACAATATCCCCCACAACCCAGTGCACTTCCAGAACCCCAGCAGTGGGACCTCTAACAGTGATGGACCTCAACACTACAGCAACAGATGAATGCAATATTCCCCCGCCCCCCACCAGTGCACTTCAAGACGCATTAGTGATTTCTGACTTTAGCAGGTTGTTTATGCCATGTCTCTAAAGTCATCAGTCTCTCTGTGTCTGGAGTCTAGACCCTGGAAATCTACATGTAGTCCAAGAAATCATGAAAAAAGAGTATTCCATTCAGATAACGGTAAGTGATGGCATGGGGATTGGAAGGGTCTGGAACCTCCTCTTTGGAGACAGATCCACAAGGCAAAATCATATCATCTCTGTTTCCAGAATAAATCTCAATAACTTACTTTGTGTCCCCCCACCCCCTCCAATTTTTCTGAGATCTGGCAAGATTCCACACCTCACCTTGTCTTGTGAACTGTGGAGAAAGTAAGAACCTGGCGGAGGAGACTCTTGGAAACAACGGAGTCCCCTTTCCCCTGTTCCCAACTGAAACCCATCTTTCCCTTTTCCTCTTCTCGTGCACCAAAGCAAAACCTTTCCCCTCCAGTTTCTCCTCTGTGCTATCCTTCTCTTCCCTTTCATTTCTTCCGATTCGGCTTGTCGCAGGACAGGGAGCTAACTCAGTTCTCCCAGTTCTCCAAGCCAGAAGGCAGGCTTGTCCCAAAGCCTACACCTTCAGAAGACTACAGGTGGCCAAGGAGGGCACGAAAATCGAGGATTCGAGTGTACAGGATGATGTAGGTGATGGCAACATTTCTTTCTTTCTTTCTTTGACTGCACAGGTAGGAACCAGTGAAGGAAAAGCAGTGACAGGGCATTAGCCCAACAGCTATGAGAATTGGACTTGTAGCTGTTGGGCTAAGCCCTGCCCAGCTAGCCTCTGTCTCGCCCATCCTGTTGTTAACCCAGGCAACTCCTGGCCACTTGATCCAACAGAATTGGACCTATTGGCCAGGAGTTCCCTGGGTTAACAGCAGGATTTAACATAATGGTAAGGGGGGGGGGGGGAGGGAGGGAGACAGAAAGAGAGAGTGAGAGAGTGAGGACTTGAACTGCCTGACAGAAAAGAGTTCTGATTCTTGGGCCCCCACTAAGAGGGGTCTATATCACCCCAGTGGCTCACGAGGTCAAATCAATCATGTTCCTTGGGAACTCCTTCCTGTGTTCTGGGTCAAGCTCTGCCAATGCCTCACTTCCACTGGGTCCAGTAGTGTTACCCTGTACCAGGGGTGGGGAACCTCAGGCCCTGGGGCCAAATGTAGCCATTGGCAAGTTTTTATGTGGCCCCTTCCTAGTGACTGGATCTGGCTCCTGGATCCAATCTCTGCCCCCAAGCACTGAAAAACTGAGCTCAGGATAATGGAGCAGAAAGGAGGGCATGCACACAAGGGTAGGAGATAAATCCATGGCCCAGATCCATGATCTGGGCCCTCCTTTTTTTGAGTACACCTGTTAAGCACAGGTTCCCCACCCCTGCCTTATACCCTGGGAGCTCCTTGCTGCCCAGAGAGCCCTTTTATTGGGATCCCATGCACTGCCTATCCCCACAGCTGGGGTTCTGGAGGCAGAGTGGGGGGAGGTGGGGTGATATGGCACCTAATTGGCATCGTGGATTTGGGATTGGCACTGTCCATTTGCAAAAATATGGCTTGGGTGTCATTTGTGTTGGGAGGCACACTGGATTTGCAATCGACACACTTGGCATTTCAATATGGGGGACATTTTGGGGGTCACACTGGATTTGGCATTGACACTGTTGTTGGCACAGACATTGGCAATGTGGGGCTATGTGGGGTTTAGTCTCTTTAATTTCTAATGTGGGCTATTATTATGTGGCTCTATCTTGTTGTAATGTAAATGTGTGCACTCTTGGCATTGCTTGACATTGCAATATAGGGGTTGTTTTGGGGGTCACACTGGATTTGGCATCAGTCACTGTGTTGGCACATTGGCAATGTGGGGCTATGATATATGGTATGGTGGGTGTCCCCTGGCAGTAGTATATTGTAATGCAATAGTGCAGTGTGCAGTGCAGTGCTATATGTGGTATCTTGCTGAAATGTACATTCTTGTCATGGTGGCATGGGGGTCATTTTGGGGGTCACACTGGAACTGGCATTGATGGCACTGTGTTGTGGAATGTTGGCACCGTGGGGCTGACATATGATACGGTATGGTATGTTGGGGTGGGTGTACCCTGGCAGTTTGTTTAAAAAAAATAATTGAGAACACTACAGAAAAGTAACTGAACCAATGGGGAAAAAACAAAAACAAACTGTGTTGAATCTGTATCTGTTCTCTTCACAAAAAAACAGAAAGGAAACAAACACACACAATCTTAGTCTACCCACTCATCAGTCTTAGTCTGTTTTTTTCAGTGATTTTCAGTTTGTTCCCCATTCATTTGAATGGGAAAACTTTCCCATTGATTCCAATAGAAAAAAAACAAAACCGATAGAACCGAAACCGATAGGAAAACCGAAAGTAATGAGAACCGAAACCGAGATTTTCCTTGGAGTCCCATCCCTAGGATATAATATAAAGAAAACATGTTTGCTTCCTAAGGAGAGAATAAATTGATAGAATGGAAAGTTAGAACCCTCCTCTCAGACAATCACAACATTGAAATGATCTAGAAACAAACCCTGCCAACTACAAAAAGGTAGTTCATTAACACCAAAGCTATCCAACTTGTGTGGCCTGCTGCGTGAGGGGATTAGGATGCCTTTGGGATCAACTACAAGTTTAAAATTTTTCACACAAACTGACCTGAGAAACTGCAAAGCAATGAGACACAAAGGTAGTGATTTTCTTGATTATTTAGATTTTTTTCAGGATGCGTCCACTGCAGGAATGAATAAAGTGAGAAAGTTTTCAAAGAGAGCTTGCTTGGAACAAGTAACACAGAAATTAAAGAGCTGTGCTAGGGTTCCTTTGAAAGGCATTCTGCCTCCCTCCCACTGTAGCCTCCAACCTCCCTTCAGTAACGGATTAATGACTGCACAGAAAATTACAGTTAGGACTTTCAGTGTCTCTCCAATCTTTAGTCCTTCCATTAAATTGCAGCAGTTATTGGTAACTACAGGTATGGAACATGTGCAATATACTCCATTTGAGATATCAGAAATATTTTAAGGAGGGCTGAAATGAATAATTCATGCAAATACAGATTTCAGTGAATTAAAGTTATTTGTTTTGTCTCCAACTCAGAGAATACAGAGAGCTCTTAGCTTCCATCTTCATTGGCTGAAACAAATATTCATTTCCAATTCCATTTTAATTTGGTAATTTTGTTCATTTCAGTCACTTTGGTGTTTCATTATACATTCATAGCACAACAGTGCTACTGTGCAAATAGCAATAATGCAATAGCAATGCTACACAACAAACCCAAATGAAGGACTGAATATCGAAATGCCTGAACTGGAATACCAAAATGACCATGCTGAAGTGACCAAAATGAATGAAATGATGAAACAAAGTAAACGAAGAAATGAATATGTGACTATCACCTACCCAGGTCTTTTGATATTAAGGGAACATCTGAATATGCAAATAATCTTCACAAATGTGCAACAGCATCTTTTGTAATGCTGTTGCATTACAAAATGCCAGCCCTGACATTAAGTAACAAACCTATTTGCACTGATATTTCAGCTTAATAGAAATGCCTATTATGATTTTTTGCCCCTCTGCCAGTTAATAGTTTTATGCACTAGCCAAAGCAAAAAAACAAACAAACAACTCCTTGGACAAGAGGGTGCTTAACCCCAGATTTAATTTAGAGCATTTGTAACTGAAAGGTGCTGGAGTTGAGTAGCTAAGAGAAATGAGAGGAAAAACTTAATGAAGGGTGGAATTCATTGGTCAATTGTCAAAGACCCAGCTGATAGCATGGCACAGCTAAATTGCTTCAGATTCAGTAACTCTCATTCCATGAAAATGTTTTTACACTCATAGGCCCTTTTCACATAGACACTCTAACACGGATAAAATGGGTGTTACATTTTATTATACATGTTGCAGGGTACCCATAGAGTACATCTGCAGCCCTGCAACATGTATAATAACAATAATAATAATTAATAATTAATAAAAGTTTTATTTGTTTAGCCTTTGGCCATAACAACAATACATTTAGATACAACAGCAAAAGGAACAGAGTTAAAATGCAATAAAATATCACCATGGGGTTCATAGGAGGCATCAGGTTGTGATTCCATTGCAGTTACTGTTTGCCTGCAGAATCTCCAGTACCTTGCCCTCCCCAAGACTGCATCATCCCACTTGTACCCTGCAAAAACAGCCTCAACCATATCAAATAATAAATAAAATCAAGGGGCAAGGGGAGCCTGAATCCAGGCAAGATTATACCTGCAGATCGCTGCAGGGGGTATAGAAAATCTTATCCTTCCTAGGACTTATGATGACATACTTAGCCTCTGTCAACACTTATACAATTAAGACGATCATTTAGATGAACAACCTTGATGATCTATACAAACAGTTCGCTAAAAGAGCTAGGAAATATCTTGCCCTTCTCGGGGCTTATGACTGCACACTTATCCCCTGCACAGCGCTTATATTATGCCTTGCCCTTCTCGGGGCTGTGGCAGCACACTTGACCCCTGAACAGTACTTATATTATACCTTACCCTTCTTGGGGTTTGTGGTGGCACACTTGGCCCCTGCTCAAAGCTAGCCGATCAATGAGATGTGAATTGGTCGCCCTAGACCTCTATACCTCCTCAAATCCGCTAACCAGATCATCCATCATTTTGAGGGGGAGCCAAAATTGAGCGCCGAATACACATAGCAGCCCAAAATAATTTGGCCACCGCCCTAGACAACTCCGAGTCAATTGGGTTGAGCAGCTTCCATAGCGCACTCCCAGAGACCTCGTTGATCTTATAGTAAGCCCCCAAGTACTTATACCTGGGACCATTGAAAACTGGGCAGCGCAAAATTATATGTTCAGCAGTTTCTACCTCCCCCAACTGGCACGAAGGGCAGACCCACAGGGTCCACGGGGTCCCCGCATAGCGGCCCTCCAGAACTGCTGAGGGGAAAACATTCACCCTCATTAAAAAAAAGGCAGTGCGCCAATTGGCGTCCTGCCATTCGAATAGATAATAAGAACCAGATATCAATGGGGAATAGGGGGTGTAGAAAGATGTCACTTTCTGTGCGTCCCTCAGGGCGTTTTCAGATTGAGCAGACTGGTCACAAAGCCGTCTCTTAATTAGATTTTTACAGGCCTCCCATCCCAAGGTTTCCAAGCTCCCAAAGGAAAACCCCAGGCTTAAAACTTCCCTCTCAGTCATTCTCAGCCAGCTATCCCCAAGCCCAGCAGCAATGGCAGCATTAACTAACAAATTATTTAAAGGGAATAGTACCTTTTTAACCCAATAATTTAGGAGGACCTGCAAAGTGTATACTCTAAGGGGCATACCAAGTACTTCCACTCTCAGGATAACCTGTGGAGTCCCGCGCGGAGCGCCCAGGATCGTCCACAAAAACATATTCTGGAGAGTCTCCAAATTGGTGCAAAACTCCGGGCCCCACACTGGGAATGCAGTGAAGTTGACCAATCACTTTGGCTGTAAAGAGCCGCCAAGGCTGGACGGACCAACCTCCCTCCCTGGCCAAAGTAAAATTTGGTGATGGCTGCTATAGAATTCTTGGCCTGTTTTGGGGCAGCTTCAAAATGGGCCTTCCAGCCTCTTACGGCGGAAATAATCACGCTGAGATACTTAAATGTCTGGACTTGTTCAATTTGGTTGACCCCTATGGCCCAACGATGGCATTTTGGGGCTCTCCTAGATCCCACTGCTAATACCTTGGTTTTAGCAAAATTTATTGCCAAAAACTCAGCCTGACAGTATTTTCCAAATGCTGACATCGCGCACCGTATCCCCACCAAAGTTTGAGAAATTAGCATGGTGTCATCTGCATACAGTAACAACGGTACTTGTCGATCACCGATTTTTGGGGGGGTGGGTGTTGCGCGACTTCATAAATTGAACCGTGTCATTCAAATAAAGGTTAAATAACGCAGGGGCCAATAAACATCCAGCCTCACACCTGATTTCACCTGAACAGGGTCAGAAAGTACACCTTGGGGGTTTATCCGAACCCGTAAGGAGTCCCCTGAATGGAGCTGAATTATAAGGAACAGTAGCCTAGGTTCCATGTTCAAAGCCTGTAGCTTAATCCAAAGGCAACATGTATAATAAAATGTAACACCTATTTTATCTGTGTTAGAGTGTTCGTGTGAAAAGGGCCATAGAAGGAAAAGTTGTCTTATGATCCTTCACTTTTAAGAATCATCCTGGTTACCCTAACATTGAGCTTGCCATGTTAAGTTTGACCTTCACAAAAATATTTTTCATTCTTATCTCTAAAATCCTTCAGAGCTGAGGTCTCTAACAGAGCAATAAATGCCATGGTGGAGTAAATGGTAGTGACAAATCATGAGAATTTTTTTTGATTTTTCCTTTCTCTAAACATTTAGGAAGCATATGTTTGTTTCTAGTCTGTCTCTTGTCATAGTGAAGTTAAACAGGAAAGCAAAGCTTTGGAATCAAACTCTGGTGAGTTTGCAGTTTATCTGCATACTCTCCCAGCTGCCTTGGCTGTCATTGCCTGAGGACGCCCCGACCTTCCTGGGGTTGGCCTCTGCCTCCCCAGCGCCATTGATCAGAAAGCCAGGGTCTGGTGAGGTTGCAGTTCATCTGCATACTTGCCCAGCTGCCTTGGCTGTCATTGCCTGAGGATGCTGTGACCTTCCTGGGGTTGGCCTCTCTACCTCCCTCAGTGCTGTCAGTCAGTGAGCCAAAAGGTGTGTGCCTTTTGTTGCGTGTCATAAGAATATTTCACACTCCTGCAAGCTCCATCCACAACTGCAAGATCCATTCCACCTCCCCCCATCTCTAACTGAACCACCAAGATGCTTGTCCTTATCTGTCCCCCCCTCTCTACCCTCTTCTACTTCCCTCTTCCCTGCTCTTCCCTCTACTTCTCTCCCCTCTGCTCCTGCCTCCCACTAAGCTGTCTCTTATACACATCTAGATGTGTATAAGAGACAGCCTCTTTCCCCCTGCCCCTCTGCCCCATTGCCCATCTCCTGCCAATCCCATTGCCCCCCTTCCCCTAATCTTATCCCCATTCCCTGCCTCCCCATTCTCCTGTTCCCTCTGGAACTGTCGCTCCTCTGCCAATAAAGCTCCCTATATCAATTCAATTCAATTTGTAGTTATAAAACAGGGCGTAGCCATCCGGCCATAACCCAAAAAAGATTTCTGCACAAACTCATACATAGAAACAAAGAGAACAATACAGTTTTGTTTCTGAGCAAACATAAGTAAACATAAAACAGAAATTACATATAAATTAAAAATTAAGCAATACCTCGCATTGCTATATACATAATACTCAAGCTGTCCAAAAAACAAGCTAAGAACTAAGTTCTTTAAAGTTCAGATAACATTCCATTTTTATAAAAGCCTTCAATAGAAATTTTGCAACAGCCTGAATGATATCAGGTGATTCATCAATTAATAACATTTTAAGCAGTTCAGAATTTGCTCTTCCCGGATATCTGAGTAATATTGGATTCAGATATTGAATTTTAATCTGATTATATAATTGGCATTCGGTTAATAAATGGGTTACAGTTTCGGTCTGCTGCTGGTCAAACGGACAAAGCCGGTCAAAAAAATTACTGTTGTGCGGCGTCCCTCCATAACCTTGGTGGAAAGGGCAGCCCCCTATATCCATGATCTTTTCTTCTCTTGCTCCCTTCATCTTCTTGCCCTTACTGAAACCTGGATCTCCCCCACTGACTCTGTTACTCCTGCCACCCTCTCCTTCAGAGGTCTCTCTTTCTCTCACCAGCCCTGCTCCGAAGGCTGGGGTGGTGGCGTGGGCCTCCTCCTTGCCTGTTCCTGCCAGTTTCAACCCCTCCCCCCTCCTTCCCCTCCTTTGAGGCTCACTCTGTATGCCTCTACTCCCCTCTCCACCTCCATGTTGCTGTCATCTACCGCCCCCCTCCCCAGCTCCCTCTTCTCCTTTCTCTCCGAGTTCGAGTCCTGGCTCACCTTATTCCTCTCTGATGACATCCCGCACACATCCTTGGTGACTTCAATATTCATGTTGATGCACCCTCTCAGCCTTGCATCGCTCGCTTCCTCTCCTTAGCCGCCTCCTTTAATTTCCACCTCTGGACTAGCTCCCCCACCCACACTGATGGTCACTCTCTTGATCTCGTGTTTTCTAGGAACTGCTCTGCGTCCGATCTCCTTCGAGCCCCATCCCATATCTGACCACTTCCTTGCCTCCTTCAACCTCTCCCACTGCTCCCCCTCCTCTTCCCCATCTTCCCTTCCCTTCTGTGATCTGCAGACCATTGTGCCCCAGGACTTTGCCTCCTCCCTCTCTCCTGTTCTTCCCTCAGTCTTCTCCTCCTCTTCCCCTGATTCTGCCATCTCCACCTTCAACTCCTCTCTTGCCTCCACCCTCGACTCCCTTGCCCCCCTCTCCTCCCGCCCAGCTCACTCCCATAACCCTCGCCCTTGGCTCACCCCCACCATTGGCCATCTCTGCTCCTGCACCCGGGCTGCTGAACGCCTCTGGCGCAAATCCCACTACTACGCTGACTTCCTCCACTTCAAATTCTGCCTCTCATCGCTCAATTCTGCTATCTCCCTCACTAGACAGCAGTACTATACCTCTGACATTGAGTCCTGCTCCCGGGACCCTCACTGCCTCTTTTCCACCGTTGACTCTCTTCTCAAGCCCCCCTGTCCTCCTCCTCCCTCTTCTCTCTCCGCTCAGGATCTTGCTCTCTTTTTCACCTCTAAGATCGACAAGTTCTGCCTGGAAATCGCTTTCAAGTCCTCTCCCCCTACTACTCCCTCTCCCTCCTCCCCACACCTCTCTCCTGTCCTCCTTCCCTCCAGCCTCCCTTGAGGAAATCTCCCTGCTCTCCTCCTCCAACCCCTCCACTTGCCCCCTGGACCCCATTCCTTCCCGCCTCCTGACCTCCATTGTTTCTACCATCACCCCTCCCCTCCTGCACATCATCAACTTCTCCCTCTCTACCGGCTCCTTCCCCTCTGCCTTTAAACACACCACTATCTCCCCCATCCTCAAAAAGTCCACTCTGGATCCCTCTGAACCCTCTAATTACCATCCTGTCTCACTCCTCCCTTTTGCTTCCAAGCTCCTTGAATGGGTTGTCTACTCCCGTTGCCTCGACCTCCTCTCTGACAATTCTTTCCTTGACCCCCTCCAATCTGGCTTCCGCCCCCTTCACTCCACTGAAACCGCTCTTGCTAAGATCACCAACGATCTTCTTGTGGCTAAATCCAACTGCCTTTACTCTTCTAGTCCTCCTTGATCTCTCTTCTGCCTTTGACACTGTTGACCACTCACTCCTGCTTGAATCGCTTCACTCCCTTGGATTCCAGGACTCTGTCCTCGACTGGTTCTCCTCCTGCCTTTCTGACCGCTCCTTCAATGTATCTCTTCCTAACTCCTCCCCCTCCTCCTCCCTGCCTCTCAGTCAGGGTTCCCCAAGGCTCTGTCCTTGGCCCTCTCCTCTTCTCCATCTACACTCTATCCCTAGGCAAACTCATTGCCTCCCACACTTTCCAGTACCACCTAATCCCTATACACTGATGACACTCAACTCTATCTCTCCACTCCTTCCCTCTCCCCCTCTGTTCAAGCTCGTCTCACCAACTGTGTCTCTGGTATCTCCACCTGGATGTCTCAACGCCAACTCAAACTGAACATGGTGAAAACTGAACTACTTATCTTCCCTCCCAATCCTTCTCCCTCTTCCCTGTCAATTGCCATTGATGGGGTCTCCATTCTCCCTGTCCCCCATGCTCGCAGCTTGGGCTTCATCTTTGACTCGCACGTTACCTTAAAACCCAACGTTGACTCCGTGGCCAAATCCTGCTGCTTCTCCCTCCACAACATTGCTAAGATCCGCCCTTTTCTGTCTGTCTCCTCTGCCAAAACTCTCATTCATGCCCTAGTCATCTCATGCCTCAACTATTGTAACCTCCTTACTGGCCTTCCCTGCTCTCACCTTTCTTCCCCCATCTCTGTTCAAAACTCTGTTGCCAGGATCATCCACCTAGCCTGTCGCTTTGACCATGTGCAGCCTCTCCTCTCCTCTCTCCACTGGCTCCCCCTTCCTGAGCGTATTCTGTACAAGCTCCTCGTCTTCACTTACAAAGCCCTTTACAACCTCGCTCCCCCCACCTCTGTACCCTGATCTCCTTCTGAACCCCTGTTCGAGCATTCAGCTCCTTTTCTGTCTCCTTCCTCACCCTCCCACGCCTCCCCTTCTCCCCCAACCGCCTTCACCCCTTCTCCTTGCTGCCCTGCACACCTGGAACTCCCTCCCTGCCCTCGTCTGCCTTGCTCCCTCCCTTCGTACCTTCAAATCCCTCCTCAAAACCCACCTCTTCCGCTCCACCCTTCCTAACTCCTGCTAAGCATTCCCACCCAGGATTATCCCCCACCTGTTATCTGTATACTCCCAATTTACTGTAACCAAGCCAAGTACGTGTACCTGAGTTCTCGCATCCTCATGAATGTCACATCCCTTGTCTCTCCCTCTGTTCTCCCTTCCCTGTCTTCCCTCCCCCTGTCTTTATTATTATTATTATTATAAGCATTTATATAGTGCTAGCGATGTACCTGGCGCTTTACAGAGACTGTGTCTATCTTGTTTTTTGTAAAGCACCAGGTACATCGCTGGCGCTATATAAACGCTTATAATAATAATAATAATAATTAATAATCAATGGGCTCACTGCTTCACAGCAGGATTACTTTTCTCCTTTGGAAGAAGAAGAAATTTCAAAACATCTCTGCAGTCGTGGGAATATTTCTTATCTCAAAAAATATAAGTAGGCACTCTGTACAGGACAGATAAGCATCTGCATTCATATAAAGTTCTGTTTCTGCAAAAGAAGGCCTCAAAGTGTGTTGAGATGTAGGCTTGAATATAATGTTTGGTAGAAAAGGGGAGTGCGCACGCAACACTTATCTTCAGTTTTCAACTATTTTTATTTACCACAATTACAACTTCTATCTGAATTCATTTACTATGGGTAACATTTTCAAAAGTGCCTGGGTCATAGCTTTTTCATTCAGAAATTAAAAAGAGGTAGGTTATCACTGCCCCTTCTGCCCTCCACTATTCATTCACAAGGTGTTGGCCATCAGGCCCCATTTCACTTCAGCACTTCATGGATGTGTGGGCCCCATCACACGTGTGAGTGTGTGCAGTTGGACCCACCGTATTCATGGGTCCCAGCATGCACACCTGGAGTCCTAGCTACCTGGTCTGTGCAGAAAGACAAGAGCTGTGTGGCAGAAATAGAAAACATACAGAGAAGGGCAACAAAAATGATAAAGGGTATGGAACCGCTCTCCTATGAAGAGAGGCTTGATATAGGCTGGGGCTCTTTAACTTTGAGATGAGACAAATGAGACGGGATATGATAGAAAGAAATGTATAAAATCATGAGTGGTATGGAATGAGTAAATAGGGAATTATTATTTACCCTCTCAAATACTACTAGAGAATTAGAGGACATCCCATCAAACTAACAAGTAGCAGATTTAAAACAAACAGTATTTTTTCACTCAACACACAATTTAAGGAGTGGAATTTGTTGCCAGAAGAGTGATCAAGGCCAGTAGTATAGTTGGGTTTAAAAAAGGATAGGACAAGTTTCTGGAGGATAGGTCCATTCTCAGCTATTACCCAGGTATGTTTGGAGAACGTAATCTCTTACTGGTGGGAGGTGGGAATGAACAACAGGGAACAGATAGCCCCATTGTGACCTGTTGGGTACTTCTTCCAAGCAACTGAGATTGGCCACTGTTGGAGACAGGTGCTGGGCTCAATGGACATTTAGTCCAATCCAGTATAGCACTACTTATGCTCTTACTTATTATGGAGCCACATGTAATATTGAACAGGGAGGAGCATGTCATCCTAGCTTTAGTGTTGCCCCCAACCTGCAAAGGAAGAAGATTGGGACTGAAAGACCAAGGCAAAGTGTGGGTGCATGGAGCCTAAGTTGTAAGCGAGCACAGTATGTGACACCACACCATAGAACAACTTCACTGCTTACAAGGTGTGCAAGTTAAGGCGGGAGTCTTAACATACAATTTCCTAGTTTATTTAAGTTTGCTTGATGTGAATCTGCCTTAACTAGGTTTTTTAAACCATAGTTTTTTTGTTTGTCCAGTGTTCTTATGTGTGGTAAACCTAGCTTTGAAAGGATAGAGTGGGGTAGATGCCTGGATCACCAGAGGCCTGGATCACCTCTCAGCCTCTCATTCAACGTGGATGAGACTGTTGCCGGAGAGGCTTCTATGTACAAAGTCACTTGCGCTATAGTTCCAGCTTTGAAGTATAGTAGTCTCCTTCTTTATCCTCTCCTAAGTGCCCTAAAAGCCTAAGTTCCATTCACCCAAATGACTTAGACACTTTGGAAACTAAAAGTAATTGTCCTTCAGGTGCTTTTGAAAACTTTACACTTCTCCCAAAATTCCCTTTGTGACTCTCAGGAAATCTGGGTCACCATTTATTTATTTATTTTCTGAATTTATACCCCGCCCCTCCTGAAAACAGCTCGGGGCGGCTTCCAACAACAATAAAATATACATATAAAATAGTTTTACTTCAAAAACAATGTAAATGTTTAAAACAGGACCCCGGGATACAATTTAACATTAAAACAATAAACAGGGTAGGGGAGATAACAAACCCTAACCCCTCCCCCCCCCAAAGGCCTGGGTGAACAGTCAGGTTTTACAACACCACCAGAATGTCAATAGGCTTGGGGCCAGGCGAGCTTCCTCCGGAAGGGAGTTCCAAAGGCGTGGTGCGGCCAACGAGAATGCCCTCTCCATTGTGGCCCCCTGCTTTACACGGGGGACCTCCAGGAAGGCACCCCCGGCCGACCGAAGGAGCCGCTCTGGGGTGCGGAGGGCGAGGCGGTCCCTGAGGTACGAGGGGCCCAGACTGTGAAGGGCCTTATAGATCAACACCAAAACCTTGAACCTAGCTCGGCACGCTATTGGAAACCAGTGCAGAGTCTGGAGCTCAGGTGTAATGTGCTCCCGACGACCTGTCCCCCTAAGGAGACGAGCCGCCGCATTCTGCACTAGCTGCAGGCTCCGAACCAGGAACAAGGGAAACCCCACGTAGAGCGCATTGCAGTAGTCCAGCCTTGAGGTGACGAAGACATGGATGAGGGAGGCCAGGTCCAGGCCGGAGACAAATGGATGCAGCCTACACATCAGATACAACTGGCGAAAGGCAGCCTTAGCAACTGCCTCCACCTGCTGCTCCAGGCAGAGGTCCGCATCCAATATCACCCCCAGACTCCAGACCTGCTAAGCTATAGGAGGGCGAACCCCCCCAATCAGGCGGGCCACTACCTCCCTCGCTCTCCCCACCAACATCACCTCCGTCTTATCAGGGTTGAGCTTCAGTCTGCTCTCCCGCATCCATTCCGCCACGGCCTCCAAACACTGGGATAGCAATGAGACAGCCGGGTCTGGGTCAGTTGAAAAAGAGAGGTACAGCTG
Source organism: Sphenodon punctatus (assembly GCA_003113815.1). Lineage (NCBI taxonomy): Eukaryota > Metazoa > Chordata > Lepidosauria > Sphenodontia > Sphenodontidae > Sphenodon > Sphenodon punctatus. The sequence continues at coordinate 2,806,707 of QEPC01005198.1, forward strand.
AATATCATCAGCATATTGGTGACACTGCACCCCAAACTCTCTCACGACCTCCCCCAAGGGCTGCATGTATACATTAAATAATAATGGAGACAGAATAGAACCCTGCAGAACGCCGCATGATAAGGCACGGGGGCACGATGTCTCATCCCCCAACACCACCCGCTGGCTTCTCCCCGAGAGGAATGAACGGAACCATTCAAGAACAGTCCTGTCCAGACCCCCCAGGTCACGCAGCCGCCTCAACAGCAGTCCATGGTCCATGGTATCAAAAGCGGCCGAGAGATCTAGCAGGATGAGAAATGTTGAACATCCTGCATCCATCTCCCGGCGGAGGTCGTCTACCAAGGCCACCAACGCTGTCTCAGTGCCATAGCTGCGGCGGAACCCAGATTGAAACGGGTCTAGGAAGCTGATGCCATCCAGATGCACCTGGAGCTGGAGTGCCACTGCCCGCTCAATAACCTTCCCTAAAAAGGGAAGGTTAGAGACAGGTCGGTAACTGGCGAGCGCATCCACGTCCAAAGATGGTTTTTCAGCAGGGGGCGCACCACAGCCTCCTTGAGGCTCGGTGACAACCTCCCCTGCTGCAAGGACGCGTTCACTACCCTCGCCAGCATCGTCCCCAACGTCTCCACCAACCAGGATGGGCATGGATCGAGTTTGCAACAGGTGGTCCTCACAGACCCCAAGACATCCGTCGCATCGGCCGGCGTCACTTCCCGAAACTCACCCCACAAAGATGGACCAGACGGGGCCTCTGTTCCCTCGCGCTCTCCCCCTACTGCCCCTAATCCAACATCAAAGTCAGTCTGAATCGAGCAATCTTGACTACGAAGTAGTTGACAAACTCCTCACAGCGGGCCTGGGACAAGTCCCCATCCATGCGGAGGGAGGCCGGACTAACCAGCCCCCGCACCACCCGAAACAGCTCCGCCAGGCATGACTTCACAGACACTATGAGGACAGCAAGGAACTCCTTCCTTGCCGTCCTCACAACCTCAACATAGGACCGCAAATGGGCCCTATGGAGAAGACGTTGCTCCAGCCTCCTGCCTACTCGTTTCATACACCGCTGCCCCTCAGTAAACCAATGGAGTAAACTATGGAGAAGAACTGAAGGGGAAGATGGATGTATTTTTTTCCTGAGTCAGTTGAATGCTACATGATTTTGTCTTCCCGTTTCTTCATTCACTGTTGGTTTACAGATGAGTTGAGTAACTGTAGATGGGAGTCCCCAAATTGTGCATCCTGTGCTGTAATGCTGTGAGCTGCCAAGCAGAAAGTTAAATAAGATGCTGTTTTGTGTATATTTCTACTCACAGAAAACCGGGATTATGTTCTGTTAGTCCTCCGTGTTCTACCAGCATGCTCTTACTATTCTCTGGCATCCTCTCAACTTCCAACCATATATCTAGCTGGAATTTTCTTATTCAGTCTTTGGAGTAGTTTCATGTAAGAACATAAAAAGTGCCATACTGGGTAGACCAATGACCTGTCGAGCCCATCATCCTGTTTATGACAGTGACCAATCTCACTTGCTTGGGAGAAATACCCAACAGGGCACAATGAGGCAATCATCAGTTTCCTGTTGTGCATTCCCAACTCTTGACAGTAAGATATTATGTCCCCCAAACCTACTTGGCTATTAACCATTAATGGACCTATCTTCTAAGAACTTATCAAATCCTTTTAAAAATCCATCTATACTACTGACCTTGACTACATCATCTGGCAACAAATTCCACAAGTTAATTGTGCACTGAGTTAAAAAAAATACTGTATTTTATTTGTTTTAAATCTGCTGCCAGTTAGTTTCATGGAGTGTTCCCTAGATCTAGCACTTTCTGGGAGGATAAATAACCACTCCTTATTTACTTCTTCTACTCCACTCATGATTTTATAAACTTTTATTGTATCTCCTCTCAGGCATCTCTTCTCCAAGCTGAAGAGCCTTAACTTTTCAAACCTCTCTTCATAAGGGAGCTGTTCCATACCCTATCATTTTTGTTGCCCTTCTCTAGTTCTACTATATCTTTTTGAGATGGGACAAGGAGAACTGCACACAATAGTCAAGGTGCAGTTGCACCATAGGGTGCTTTTAGACTTGTGCAATGCACACGTGACATAAAATCACACTGCATATAAAAATCCAGTGTGCGGGATTTAGATGCAACATTTTGCGCGTTAAAGCTGGTTGCATGTTCTTTTAGAGCCACAAATTAAATACCTCGACATTGAGGTATTAATTTGCGGTTTTAAAAGAACATGCAACAGGATTTAATATGCAAAATGTCATGTCTAAATCCCGTATGTGGGATTTTTACATGCGGTGTAATTTTATGTTGTGTGTGCATTGCACACGACTAAAAGCAGTCCTAGATTTATATAGATGCATTATGATATTTTCAGTTCTCTATCCCTTTCAGAATAATTCCTAATGTTCTGTTTGCTTTTTTGACTGCTGCTGCACATTAAGCTGAGGATTCAATGTATTGTCCACAGTGACTCCAAGATCCTTTTCCTGAGTGGTAACCTTTAATAGGAATGGGTGAATGTAGTTCGGATGTTCGGAGTTCGGACCGAATTCGGTCTGTTTGGATGTCCGAACCGAACGTCTGAACCAAACTCTCGAACGACCGAACAGTTCGGTTGTGTTTGGATGAGTTCGGATGAGTTTGGGGGCAGGAAAAACATCTTTCTGGGGTCGAAATTAGGTTTCAGTTTTAATTTCGTTTTGGTTTCGCTATTTTTGAAAGTTTAGCCAAGTTTGGCCAAACCAAACTCAGCTGAACCGAACCATCGAACCCGAACTCGGGTTTGAAACTGAACGACTGAACATCTGAACTGCGTTCTGTTCACCCATCCCTAACCTTTAATTTAGAACCCCCTAATTTAGACCCTAAATTAGGGTCCCAATTTAGAACCCTAATTTAGAACCCATTGTGTAGGTATAGTTTGAATTATTTTTCCCGATGTGCATCACTTTGCACTTGTCAACTTAGAATTTCATCTGCCATTTAGTTGCCCAGTCACCTAGTCTTGCAAGCTCCTCCTACAATTCCTCACAGTCTGCTTGGGTTTTAACTACCTTGAATAACTTTGGACCTAAACAAACGTGACAGTGGACCATGTTGGCCCACTGTGGTCTGCAATGGCTTGGGACTCACCTGCTCGTATTTTTCTCCACCGCCAGATGTTGGTCCACAACTGACCCAGGACAGGTAGGCAGCTGGCTCCGGAGGCATCCTCCAGATGATCCCAGGTCAAGAGCTGCCCACATGGGTCAATGTTGGCTTGCACGTTTATTAGGCCTCCCTAGCTCTACTTCAAGGCAGGGTCCATGGATCAGGCTCAGAGGAGCACAGACCTGCTGAACATCTGGTCGGGGTGTGTGTGTGTGTGTGTGTGGCTCCCAGGGATGTGCTGGAATGGGGAAAGTGGTGTGCATTTGGACTTCCCAAGTGACTGGGAGCCAGCTCTGTAGCAGTAGCCCAGGGGGCTCTTTGTCACTTGGGAAAAGGCTGATCCCCCCTCTCCAGTGCCTCCTGCCTGTGCAAAGTAACAGCTAGCTAGACTCGACCACTGCTGTGGGGCCGGCTAGCTGTCACTTTGCACAGGTGGAAGGCACTGGAGAGGGGGGAAAGACACCTGGACTTGAAGAATGACAGCCAGGCAGCTCCATGGCAATGGCTCTGGCTGGCTGTCACATTGCATGGACAGGAGGCACTTCCCTCAGGAATGCCCCCATCAGCTGTTTGGTGGATGGCTTCATGCACCAAACAGCTGATGGGCAGGGGGGCCGAGGGGAGCTCTCTTCCATCAGTTGTTTGGTGGCAGCTCTTCCTGGGGCCCGATCCTACTGCACCACATTGGCCTGGGAGTCCTGTCCTGTGTGGACAGTTTCTCAGGCTGCCCCAGAGCACTGAGGGATCTGTGCTGGCAAGCCCCCATGCCTAGGTTAAGGGTTGAGGCAGGCTCTACATTTGAACAGCCCTCCCCGCTGACCCAAGGTGTGGCAGCTGCAGTGGTTTGCCCCGGAATGGGGAAGTGCCTTAATGCCATCGTTTGTTTCTTCCCTTTGTCACATCTGCAAATCTGACACAAAGTCAAAGTTTATTGATGGAATAGATACTTACATGAAACTATTTGTTAGTCTTAGTCCTGTTTCTAAGGAGCAGACATCCAAATTAGAGGTGTGCACCAGGGGCCCATGTCATTTTTGTTTTTCGTTTTCATTATTTAAATGTCGTTTTTGTTTTCATAAAAATCAAATTGTCGTTTTCATTTTTGCTTTTGTTTTCATTTTCATTGGTTTCAATGGAAAACACTTTTTGGCTGCAACGTTTTTGTTTTTCATTACATTTGGCTGACACTTGGCATGATTATACCTCCAATGGAAGGCATTAAGAGTACCAAATTCCAAAAAGATTGAATAAAGGAATCAAATTATAAAAGCAGTTGAATTATACTATTTTGCAAAAATCTTCATATACATTCTTAGCTGTAACTTCTTTGCCTAACATTTAATGTAGATGAAACTTGGCACGTTTATACCCCTTCCCATATTTACTATTTCTGCCAACTTTAAGAAGGATTGAATAATCCTGGTGGTATAAGCAATTAACTTATAAATGTATGTCTGACTGTAACATCTTTATTACAGTCATTTTTGCCAAATATCAGAATCATTTTTGCCAAATATCAGAAAGATGTGATAAAGGGTACCAATTTTATAAGCCTGCACAGCATATGAAGAGAAGGAGCCTATGCCAGTGATTCTCTTACATGTCATTGTGGTATAAGATCAGTTTGTGATGCCAATTGGTCAGCAGAAATGTCAACCAAATATCCTCATTCTGTGCTGTGACCAACCCAACATCTCTCCCCACTTGTTACTGGGAAGTCAGAAGCATCTGTTTAGGAAAGAGCTAATAGAGATTCTCTTACGTCCTCTGTCACAGTGCTGCAGGATGTGATTGTGATGATAATTGGCCAGTCTGGATGTGTAAACCATGTCTCCTGATTTCTGGGATTCTATCCCAAAGTCCCACTTACGACCCTTCTATGCCCACCTCAGGGCCTCCCCCTATGCCCGCCTCGAAACCACCACTGATTGGCCTGTAAAGCTGGAAGCATGCAGTTATTGGCTAGTTAATGTGTCTGTCAGTCTTTTGGGTTGCTCCACAGCCTCCCTCCAACAGCCTCCCTCCCCCTGCCATGCCAGATGCCTGCCTCTGACTGGCACTGCATGTGCTGCTACTTATCTGAATAATGATCTTCAAGGGGACAAATTCACTTGCTTATAAAATTGGTTCCCTTTATCAAATTGCTCTGTACATTGACAGATATGACAGGAAAGGTATGCGATACATCCCTGCAAAATGTCTTGTAAACAGGGTGGAATATAAAAATATTACAGCTGGAAATGTATTTTCAAGTTAATGTCTTATACCATCAGGATTCGTTATCCTATCTTTCTGAAAATTGGCAGGAGTGTTAGGATTGTGGAGGGACATAATATTCACAGGGTCCATGCAAATTGGATGGAAGATAAAGAAGTTGTAGCCATGAATGTGTATGGAGCTTTTCTTAAAATCACCACATTCAATTGCTTCTAAAATTGGTTCCCTTTATCTAATCATTTCGAATATTGGTACAATCCAGTGCCCTCCATTGGGGGTACAACCCCCCATGTTTTAGCAGAATTTAATAAGAATCAAGAAAGTTATAGCCAGAAATACATTTTTAAGTTTTCCCCCCTAATTTCAAAAACAAAATGTTGTTTTCATTTCTATTTTTATTATTATTATTTGTCATTTTTATTATTGCAATAACGATAATGAAAATGACAATTTTCATTATTGTTATTGTAATAACAAAAATGACATGCAAACCCCTAATCCAAATAAGAAAATGACTATCTGAAATGGCAAAACCAGTAGCTTCCATGGCATTCTCTCTTGAGATCCGACTTTTTTTAGGACATTGCTACTGAACATTCTAGTGACTTCATATATCTAGGACTAGGCCTTCTGCCATTAGATTTAGACAACTCACGGGAGGCAGTGTGAGGAATATTGTTCTGTAATACTGTTCTTGTCCATGGTGTAACTTTTCCTGTGGACCCAGAGCTTCAGACTAGAGTTGTGGTCAGTTCAGCACTATAGTACATTCATATGAACCATTAGGTGGAGGTGGGGGATGCATGGGTAATTTTATGGCTTTCATAGTTATTGCTAATAAAATCAGCGTAAACAAACCTCATGCTCCAGAGCATAAACAGATCACCTACAGAGAGGAGGAATTATTTTGCCCTCTCTGCAGCATTGCATAATTGGCTACGTGTATTTTTGGGATGTAGATGATCATGTTTCTCATGGATGTGACAAGAACATAAGAACTGCCATACTGGGAGTAGTCCATCTGGCCCAGTATGCTTTCTCTGATAGTAGTCTGTACTAAAGAATATATGATGCCACTGGCCACTTGAGGAGAGAATTATCCCATTTTCGGAGGTTTAGCATGAGGATGCATACCCTAACCCTTGGCTATTAAATGTTTATGTTTATTAGCTGTAAACACTGTAAATGTCTGTTAACAGTGACCTGTCATGATCCAGTAAGCCAGAGTTTTTCAAGATAAATTTCTTAAAAGTGCACTTTGATTTGCAATCTCCTACCATCCCTTACCAGTCAGTGAACCTTGGGTATCTCTTAAGAATTGTAGTCTGATGTCTCTTTCTCAAACAAACACACACATGGCAGGAATTTCCATTCAGGTTTACACTAATCTACACTTTAGCTTTTACATTTTTAGGGTCATACCTTTCTTGCATCTTTGAAATTATTGCCTGCAATTTAATCCCATAACAACAGGAATAAGGATTTTCAACCACAGTTTCCTCTTTCCCAAGGAATATTGGGTATTTTTAAGCATGATCCTGCCTGGGGTGAGGGCCCTCACCGCGGCCAGGATCTGACCTGGCTGCCAAACAGATGTGTTGGGGCCCGGGCTGGGGAGGGGTCAAGGAGAGGGTGGGGCAAAGTGCGGACGTGACGGCCCACTCTACCCCAGTCCAGAGATGGCTTCCCCAGGCCACAGCAGTACTACTTAGCCAAGGCTGTGACTCAGTGATGGGTCCAAGTTACAGACCTGGCTAAAACCTGTCATGGCCTGGGGAAACCCCAGATCTGGCCTCAGGTAACATCTGATAAGCCGGTTTAGATGTGACAGCACCACGGGTGGCCATGCGGGTCAAAGCGGTATGGTCACGTCTGAAAATACCCTCTGATTGCTGTAAAGAAGAAACCAATAGTAAACTTTGACCAGGCTTCTATACCTGACTGGCTAATTTTTTATTCTTTAGAGGAATCCTCCATAAAGTGCCTCTTTGTGCAATGCATTAATGTGGATGGGAGAGAATCTCTTTGCAAACCAGTTGGTTGGGATAAATAAAAATTAAATGGATTCCAATTGTATCAAAACTTCAGGCTGCTGGAAGAATCTTGTCTCTCCCCAACAATTCTCTCCCCAGGACTCTGACCTCTTTCATCGTGATTGGATCCTGCACATGTGGGTTTCTGTACTGGTAATATGGTAAAGGTCTAGATATTTTTTATGAGGATCTGAGTTTTTCCTTGCCATACATTACCAAGCACCAATGGTGTGTAGTTTAGTGACAACTGTAAGGGACCCATGTTCACTGTATTTTCCCTGTTGGTGGCAATGTGAGTGAACAGAGGTTCCTGACAATACTAAACTCGTTAAGAAGTCTTGGGTTTCTTGATACAATGACTGAGTCTTCGTCTCCTAAAAAATGCAGCAAGGCATTTAGAGAGAATAGTGGAATGTGCCATGGCAAGAGATTAAGGAGGATTCAGCAAAAATGCTTATCACCAGTCACATACTCTCATCATTTTAGATGGCAATATGCCTTTAAATCTGGGATAACTGTGGTTTTCCTAATCAACGTCCAGTTGCATGAGGAATAGCCTTGGCAGCTGAAGCAGGAACTTCTGATATATGTAAGTTCTTACCTCAAGAAGACTGTATATCAGAGTTATTCATGCTGATTGTTGAAAAACTAGCTTGCTGTTGTTACATTCTCATTCTGAGCCTTTCAAAACAGCCAAGCAGTCCTGACATACAGACTGTAGGAACTGCTTCAATGTGCTCTACTAAAAGGAACTCCTGGGAAGAACAGGTCACCTCCATTCGTTATATTTCCTTCTGACTTTAGAATGTATGATAGAGTGCAGGGGGATGGATGGAGTTTTGTCAGCAAAAAAATGAAAATAAAAAAAAAAATTAACAAAAGCAGGGAATTATAATGAGAAACGTTTAGCATTAGCCTTCCCCACTTCATTCTCCAAAAGGTACTGATTTCATTCTGGGTTTCTGTTCAGACAAAAAGCTGCAAATTGATAAAGCAAAAAGTGACACGTTGGGATGAATGCTGTTCTGCACATATAGGCCCTTTCCCAACGGGAGCGGGTGCGTGGGCAGTGCATTGGGGTGTGTTCCCATCGCTGAGTCACAGTTTGGCTAAGCGCTGCTGTGGCCTCCACCCATCTCCACGCACAAAGCATCCAGTATTGGCGCCTGTTGCTCAGTGCGTGGGTGATGGGTGGAAGGCGAGAATGCGCATGCATGGACCCCCACCCACCAGCCACGGCGGTCCCACGAATTCTCCTCCATTGCCCCTGCCATGGCATTCAAATTGATGCCCGTCCATGGGGGCAGGGGAGGGGGAGTCCATCTGAAAATGGCAATAGAGATCAATAACCTTTTGACATTATTAATGCTTAGCTCTTGGTTCTCTGGGAGGTCTCATTGACAAAGCAGTGAGAAAACAATAATTAGAATCCTATAGGTTTTACCAAAATAATGTTCCTTAATGATGGATTAAATAGTAACTTTGATTTATAAAGCTTAGTACATTAGCTTTGTTGACAAAGTTAGAAAGAATATTTATTGGTTACAAAACGTGTATAAAAGCTCGATAGAATTTAATAAGAATGATTATTTTGAGCTATTTAGCATTCACAAAAGTGTTAGTTATTTTGGGACTTGCATTTTAAATTCAGGGTCGGCCCCGGGCATGTGCGACATGTGTGATTGCACATGGCCCCGTGGGAGCCGGAGCCCCGGTCCTGGAGCCTGGTCTGTTGCTCTGCCGGCCGACATTCACTTGAATTAAAAATCCAGGCTGTCGGAGCTGCTAGCCCTAGCAGAATCAGCTGAGCTCAGCTCAGCTGTAGACCCGCAGTGGAGGGGGGAGGGAGGGAGGGGGAAGTCTCTTCCCCCCCCCCACCTCACCAGTTGCTGCTGGCCCCGCATGCCCCAGCCCAGGGAGCCAGGATTCGGAACGGAAGATTGCTACCTTGTAAACTGTTTGTAATATTGTCTTTGGCCAAGGCAAGAGCTAGTGCCATTAATACATCTTATTCTATTCTACCTTGTAAACAATGTTCTTCGAGATGGCTCCGAACATTCTCACAATTGGGTTTGCGCTTGCGCGCCCTTCTCTTACTGGCACATACCAAGCTCGCTAATTTAAAAAACACATGACGTTCACGCCCCCCCCCCCAAACTATATAAGGTACCTTCCTGCCTAAACCCAACAGTTCCGTCCAACCCTAGCGATTAGGAAGAAAATTCAATGCGGGGTCGGAAGGGTGGGTATTTGTGAGAACGTTTGGAGCCATCTTGAAGAACCTTGTTTACAAGGTAGCAACCTTCTGTTCTTCTTCGAGTGGCTCCTCACAGTCTCACAAATGGGAGAATACCAAGCCTAGATCAAGGGGGTGGGGAATTTTCTTATAGAATAAAAACAACATACCTCTGCAAGCAAAAAGTGTGTAAGTTTATTCTGTTAACTTAGCTTAAAAGTTCCTTTTTTTTTTTAAAACGACAAAACCGTTGTAAGTAAAATATATTATTAAGTCTTAATTACAGAATTCAATATAGATATTCCCAGAGTGATGGACTCCCCCGCCTATGCTATGAGGAAGTCCATGCTTGGCTTTCTATCAAACTCTGGGAAGGCAGAATAGAGTCCTGTTTTCATGCTTTAGGGCTAACTACGTCCATGCTCAGGATTATACCCCCAATTATAAGGAAGACGGTTATAAAAAGGCAGCTTGATGATCAAGCTTTGCAGGCTGATATGGGGACTATTCGCCTCCTTTCAAAGTGCACTCCCTTCTATTGCACATTTAAAAGTTCCCCTGGCTGTGAAACTTATTTGAAACTACTAAATGACCCTAAACTCTGTAGAGCCATGACTTTACTCCGGTTTGACCTACTCCCCTCTCATGTTCTTATGGGTAGGTGTACTGGCATCCCGTACAGAGAAAGGTTGTGTCATTGTAACCTTGGTCAAGTTGAGGACTTGGCACACATGTTGTTTGTATGCCCATTAACCTCATTTTTGAGAGAACTGTATTGGCCCCGTGGCTTGCCTCCTGACCTCACCTTTCTCCACCTCAGCTACTACAATCTTGTCTGGGGTCAAATTCCAGCGAGTTAATGCACAGGGTGCATATTGGCATATTGGCCTTTAAGCTCTCTCTACGTGGTTACAGCTGAAGTTAAAATTTGCATGGACCTGTTTTGCATTGCGGCTTCTATTGCAAAGCAGGTTTACTTCTAGATTTCCCTAAGCACGGATTGCAGCTTTTTAGTTTATCCTATGTTGTTTGCTAAGTTTATTTTTCTTATCTGTTTGTATAATTATCTTGTATATTTGCTTTTAAACTTATTGCAATGACTGTTTGGTCATGCAAAAAATAAATTACTACTACTACTCCTCCTCCTCCTCCCAGAGAGGTGTCAGATTCAGAATTGAGATGTAAAGCATAATGCTTAGTGAATGCATGCAGGGAACTCCAGGTTGCAGTCCTGCAGATCTCGAAAGGAGAGATGTTGCAAAATGCTGCTGTAAAAGCACCCAGACCTCTGAGTGAATGAGCCTTTAAATAAGGCGGGGGTGGACTTCCTACCTGCTCATAGGCAAAGGATATCAAATGCATTAACCATTTTATTTATTTATTTATTTATTTATTTTTATTTCTTCAAACTTATATCCCGCCCCCTCCTGCAATGCAGCTCGGGGCGGCTTACAACAATAAAAAACAATTAAAAACAGTTAAAATATAAATATAAATATAAAAACATCAAAACAGGGTTAGGAACAATAAATAACTAAATAGGCAGGGGATTAAAAGTTACCCTCCCCCTCCCTCCCTCCCAAAGGCCTGGGCAAACAGCCAGGTCTTACAGTTCCGCCGAAATGTCAAAAGGCTTGGGGCCAGGCGAGCTTCCTCCGGAAGGGAGTTCCACAGCCGCGGCCCTATCACCGAGAATGCACGCTCCATCGTGGCCCCCCGCTTCACACGGGGGACCTCCAGGAGGGCACCCCCGGCGGACCGCAGGAGTCGCTCCGGGGCGCGGAGGGCGAGGCGGTCCCTAAGGTATGAGGGGCCAAGGCCGTATAGGGCTTTATAGATCATCACTAGGACCTTGAACTTGGCCCGGCACACTATCGGCAGCCAGTGCAGAGCTCNAGGGGAGAGGAACAAATTGTCAGCCCGTTTGCAGAGCTGGGTCTTGTCTAAATAGAGTAGGATCACTCTCTTAACATTTAAAGTGTGAAATCTGGCTAAGATTTCTGACTCATGAGGTGGAGGGAGGAATACTGGGAGGACAATTTTTTGTCTGAGCTGAACACCCGAACCCAAACTCGGTTCCCGAACCGAACCACTGAACGCCTGAACATCTGAACCATGTTCTGTTCGCACACCCCTACTGATAGACTCAAAAAGCTAATCATCATTGACCTCTCCACCCCCATATATGGACACCTCTTTTCTCTAGACAAACAGCTTGTCCCTCAGTGTATCTGAGTAAGGGAGGTGATATTGTATCTATATATTACATGTAAAATGTAAATTTCCATTCTCTTCACCCATTCATTGAAACCTCTCCGCATCTACAGCCTGGCTTGTACCCTGTGTTAGGGTTTTTGAAAATGGATAATCTACTAGGGATGTGCGAATGCGGTTCGGATGTTTGGAGTTTGGGCCGAACTCGGCCTGTTTGGACGACCAAACTGAACGTCCAAACCGAACGTTCGAATGACTGAACAGTTCAGAAAAGTTCGGATGAGTTTGGGGGTGGGAAAAACGTGACTTTGGGCAGGGAAAACGTGTCTGGAAGGGGGAGGCAGCTGAGGAGCAGACTTCCTGGCACCAGGGGTGGAGACCATGGGTGGTTTCAGGGCCAAATGATACCGATACTGATTTTTTTTCCCGATTTCGGCATCGGTATCGGTATTGATAGTGCTATTTTTGGATGTTTGGCCGAGTTCCACCGAACCGAACTCCACCGAACCGAATAACCGAACCCGAACTCGGGTTTTGAACTGAACAACTGAACGTCCGAACATTCAAACCGCGTTCTGTTCGCCCATCCCTATAATCTACAGCACTGTTGCTTAGGATCTTTTCAATGAAATGCTTGCCTTCTGTACTGTTTGGAGCTCAATTTTGGGCTCTGAGGTGGGAAAGTGAACTGGAAAGGATTCAAGCAGGTTTTATTCGATCTTTGATGGCTGCCCATCAGGGATTAGTTCCCTGGTGCTCTGTATGGAAAGCGGCATTCAATCTGTTGCGGAGAGGATCTGGTCCATAGCATTAAATTATTGGCTTAGGCTGCTGTTTGGGATAACTGCATCCCTAGCTCTCCTAGTAGTCAGAGAGGGGTCACAAAATGATTGGCTCATATAAATGAACCGGAAGATAGGGGAGCTGGGCCTGTGCCCAGTTTCCCCCGCTTCTATGGGTTATAGTGTGGCCAAAAAACAGGTGTTGAGGAGACTGGCAGACGTTGCTCGGCAAGATCTGAGGTCAGCCATTGGTGAGCAGAGCTCCCAGGTTCTTTACTTGCAATGGGCAAGTGATCTGGCTAATTTATCCCCATACTTAGACCAGGGGTTCTCCCCACAGGATAGAAGGTTGTTTTTGCTGGCAAGGACCAATTATTTCCCCTCTGCCATGGTTGAGGGACGCTATAAAGAGACCCCGCTTGCCCAAAGACTCTGCAAATGCCACCTCCAGAAGGTGGAGTTCCTGGCTCATATACCCCTTGTATGCCCCACCGACGAGGATGCCAGAAGGAGGTTCCTTTCCCCGGTAATAGCCCCTTTCCCAGGCAGACCATCGCTTTTCTATGTGCGACTGCTATTGGGCAACAGTTCTCCAGAGGTGACTGGGGTGGTGATTCTTTTTCTGCGCTCGGTCAGCTCCTGCAAAAGCAAATAAGGAAGGGGGGGGAGGGGTTTGGTTCTGGTCCCTTTGGGTCTATCTAGTAGGAATTAGTGCCCTTATAGATGATGGTAGGACTCCCTCTCTGTGCATGTAAATATGGTAAAAACTGATTTGAATGGAAGACAGAATTATCTTCTGTTTTTCCTGAACAATTTTAGTCTAAAATGTTTATGTTCAGGATGGATTACAATGTGGATGATTTTAAATTGTATATATATATGTTTTATCTATTCACTTTGTTTCCTGCAATGACCTTCGGTTGCACAGAATAAAGTTATTATTATTATTACAGCACTGTTAACTCTTCATGCAGCTCTTTATACTTTAAAAAAAAAGAACAAAAACATCAATTCGTTATCATAACACCCCTCTGGTTATCTATGTTCAATGTACATAGAAAATAAGAAACAGTCAAAAGCCAGAAAGAATATCAGTGAAGACAAAAATCCCAGGGGTAGAATTCAACCCAATGTTAAGTCTATGGGTGTTTTTAAAGGAGACACATGATGCGTCCACGCATGACCACCCAACGTCCACACGTCCAACTGCTCATGTGAAGGTGGTGCATGGGTAAGCATGTTCCTGTGACCCATGACCATGCACAGACCACCGGCAAAAAATCCAGAGTAGCCCATGTGGAGCAGGCCAAAAAAGGTGTATGGGGAGAGGCGCCCACGCATCACTCACCTGTATGATCTGGGACATCCACCCATAGCAAAGGTCCACCAGTACAAAAGACAACCGCTGTCCCAAATCTTAGAGCAGCTCTGCACCTGTCTGCAGCACGGCCAGCCCCCTCGTCCCACCCACACCCCCAATAGCAGCCTTTAAAGGATGCACGCACGAAATGCGAATCCACATTTGGGTAAAAACACACACACCCCAATCAGACAATCAGAGGGATAAGCCAACCCCATGGAAGGCAGCAGCTCTGCCAATCAGGTAGGTGAACAGCTTCTCATGGAGTGGGGTTGTTGGGTGTGGAAGGAAAGAGCTGCGTGGGGGAGCAAGGCAATAGGTGACCGCTATACATGTTGCTCATTGACAGGCAAGTACCAGCACAGTGACTACTGGGAACACATCCCTACGGGTCCGGGCCACACAAGGTGCACCCCCCACAACTCCTGAATCCCGGGGCAGGCCCTGGTCAGAGGTAGAGACCAGGACCTTCATCAGCCTGTAGGGGAATGGCAAAGTACAAACTGTCCTTGTGAGATGCTATCAAAACAAATCGATATATGAACACATCTCCGAGGGAAATGGCACAGCTGAGATACAGCAAGGACATAACCCAGTGTCAGAATATGGCAAAGACGTGTGGCTACAAGGCATGCCACGACAACAACCTCAAATCCGGCCATGGTTGGCGTACAAAATCTTTCTACAAGGAGCTGGACAGGTTCCTCGGTGTGGACAGCGAGATCGTGACCTCCTGAATCTGTGGCAGCACCTTCACTAGGGGGAGGAAGTGGGTAGACACCACCACCAACCATGGGTCGGGAGTCAGAACAGCACTTTCCACAGCCAGACTAGCCACACCTAGACCACCAGCAGCATCAGGAAGAGGCCAGGGTGGAGGCACCATTAATGAAGAGCGGCCATCAGGCTGGCACTGGCTGTGGAGGGGCAAGAGGCATTGATCATTGTCTCAGTTGAAAATAAAATGTACTTAAACCATGTTCCTGGTCTGTGTACTTTGTTTAGGCTAGCTGGAAGAGCAACAGGCTGTTCCAGGCCCTGGCAATAGTACAGATGGGTCACGGGTCTAAGGGAAACTGTCCCCAGGGAGGAAGGGAAGATATGCCCCACCCTTTGGTATTCTACAGGGACATGCATGTGTGGGGCAATACAGCGATATATAGTGTCACTGGGGAAAGGGAAAAGCATATCGGACAGTGATATGCACAGAGCAACATTATCACAGCACAATGGGCGGAGGCAACGGGTACCTGGATAGCTGTCTGCAACAGCATTGAGGGGTACAGGTGGGCTTGCCATGTATGCACAGTTGTACAGGGGCATGAGAAATACTGGGTACACGGCTGCAGTGGTGCTAATGCAGCCATGCAACCTGTAGTTCTCAGAAGTGTCCTCTACAACAGTGCATACATGGTGACCATGTGTACAGGGGATGCAGCACCTGTTGGGAATATGCTTTTGTTGTAACCATAGGGGACATACCACCCATTATATAGGTGTTCACATGTAATCCTCCCCTAGTGACCAATGGCAGCCATCCCTGGTCAGTAGCCATGCAGGAAACTGAGCCTGCACATGGCTTCTCAGTTCTCATTGGCCATGCGCTGCTCTGTCCAACCCTGGCCCTGCTGGAACAGAGGCACTGGCTCATCAGACCGGGATGGGAGGGGATAATCAAGAGCAACCCCACCTATCTCACATATATTATGGAGCACGCAGGCAGCTACGGTCAGAAGGAGGGCTTTGTCGATTTAGAACTCATTGCAGTTCTATAGGGTCTCCAGCACTTCTTGAGGATCCCAAATGCCCTCTCAACGATGCAGCAGACAGCATACAGCTTCCAGTTGAAGAGCTCCTGCTCTGGTGTGCATACCACAGTGTACAGCTTCATGAGCCACAGCATTAACTAGTAGGCCTGGTCCCCTATGATAACTGGGGCCATGGGCACTCCCTCAATGACCCAAATGGTCCCTGGCCTGATTGGAAGTTGTCTTGATCTGTCCCTGGGCCCAGTGGGTGGGTGGCTCATTGTCAGGGCTTCATTGCCCCCCCCTACAGACTGTCCTGGGTGTGCTGCTTCACTCACATGGTGACCTTCCTTGTCTGTGGTTGGCTCTGTGGGAGTGGAATTCCCCAGATACTTTACACTTGCTCCATTAGGTGTTTATCTTGTGACCTTGGTGCACTCTCCCATATATTGTCAGCAGCTAGGGATGGGTGAACAGAACGCGATTTGGATGTTTGGTCGTTCGGTTTGAAACCCGAGTTTGGGTTCGATGGTTTGGTTCAGTCGAGTTCGGTTTGGCCGAACTTGGCCGAGCATTCAAAAATAGCGAAATCGAAATCGAAACAGAAACCTAATTTTCGGCCCTGGAAAGACATTTTTCCTGCCTCCGAACTCATCTGAACTCGTCCGAACATGACCGAACTGTTCGGTCGTTTGAGAGTTCGGTTCGGAAGTTCGGTTTGGACGTCTGAACAGACCGAGTTCGGTCCGAACATCCGAACTGCGTTCGCCCATCCCTATCAGCAGCTGTATGAGCAGCAGTCTGCCAATAAGGTGCCAGGCTTCTGCTATATCCATGCTACAGGATCAGTTGTGGCACAGGGGCTGGGTACAGCCTGCCCTGGGATGTAGAGTTTACCATGACACTTTTTGACATTTTCATTTTTTCATTTCATATTTAATTTATATCCCGCAAAAAATATCATCCAACAAAACACTACCACCCCTATCATTCAATGCCATTATCAATAACCCACTATCTTCTAACACCATATTCCATTCCCATTCCCCCTTCTGCTGTCACCAGAGGGGGCACCCCCTCCTCCCCACCTGCTCTCAGCAGGGGGCGCATCCCTCTAAAAATAACTCCCTATCCCACCACATGGTAATGATATGATCCTTACTCCCCGGCCCCGGTCGTCGTGCACAACCAAGGGCACACCCCTTTGGACGTGCCCCTTTGGCACGTGCCACCAGCATGGCCATCGGCTGCCCCCTATTTTGTCGGGGTGGACTGGAATCCGGCTGTCCCCGCCCCCGCCCCATTGTTAGTTGCGGCGGCGCTAGCTTCCCAATCCAATCGCTGCATGTGTGTCCCTGAGCCTGCTGGCAATTAGGCTCCAAAGGGGGTGTGTGTAACAGCCTCCTCGCACCACAACCATCGCGGGAAGGAAGGGGGCAATGATGACCGCTCTCAGTGGGCACCCCCTCAGAAATAGAGAGGGGCCAGTCACCCTTGCCATCTTCTCCTAGCAGGGAGCACACCTGCCAAACACCCCCATACAAGATCTCCAAGGGGTGGTGGTGGTCCATAGTCAGTTTCGGTTCCACTCCCCGGGGCACATCTCCTACCCAGCATGTCTCCACTGGCTCCGCTGCAAACCTCGGCACAGCCCTCTTTCCACACTCCACCACCACACTCACTCATGTCCCATGCTGGATTCGGGTTCGGGTTTCTTGCTGTTCCAACTTTTGGCTTAGTCATGGTGTAGGAGTCAGAAATCAGTTGCTGGACATCACCCCTATGAGCTGATCAGTCAGCGTATGGAGGGGCATTGGACATCACGTGAGTGGGCAACAGTGAGCGCAGTAGAAAGGAGAGTTTGGCTTCCTGATGTTGGGGCCTCCTGGATTGTGCCCCACCCCCAGGGGGCCAACGAAAGTGAGTGTTTGCGGGAGATCGGTGTGCTACCAGAGTTTGGCCATTGCCTTGCAACAGACGGCCCTTCCCTTGTGTTGCCATTTAACCATGGCTCTGCTGCGCATACAGAGGCACTCCCTGTCCTGGCACAAGTGCCTTAAATCGGCTTCTGCAGCAGAATCACTTTCCTGGCCCATCTGGGATTTCTCACTTGGTGGAGGAGCCATCTGGAGCACAGCTCCATGACCTGCAGGTGGTCTGGACACACCTGGATGTTTAGTCAGCTTTGGTTGCAGGAGATCCTTTTGAGCCCCACCATCTGATGTCCTATCATGTCCTGGTGTGGGGCTACCTCTGGGGACTGTATCAATAGGCCTTGTATGCAGAGACTGCTGGTTTCACCCTTCCACCTCATCCACGGGCTTGAGTCTCGCTTGTGCTATATTCCCTGGATCATATGTCCCCCTCCCCTCCTGTGTTTGTGCGCGCCTTCTGTGTGGTGACGGTGGGGGCCTCCCTGAAGCTGGACCCCGGATATAGAGAGCTGTCTGTGGAACTTTTCACTCTAGACTTCCATCCTCTGTGAGTGGCATCTGGGTGGGGTTGTGACCTGCTTCCAGGCTCCCGACCGTAGGTGCACTGTTTTAACTTTGTATTCTCTTCCCCTTCTATGTTTGTGTGTGTGTGCCCTCTGTGTGGTGATGGTGAGGCTTCCCCAGGACCTCTGCACTGCTGATGTGGTATCACTCCATCGTGGGGGCGGAGTTCCCCAACTTGTCTATTACCCCACGGGTGCCCTGACACACCCTCGTGGGCATTGTGCCGTATGGACCACTTGTGATTACCATGTTGGATCAAAATATAAGAGATGGAGACAAAGTAGTCAGCAGTTCTGGCTTCTTATATGCCTGAGGAAGGGCAGTATCACCTGAAAGCGTGCATATACCTTCACCAACAGAAGCTTGTTCAGTAAAAGATACTGTCTGAATTACTTTGTCTCCATCTCTGAAAATAAGGGGTATCTGGTGTATCTATAGGGTACAGTACATCTGACCATTACACATAGGGATAAATACAAAAATGGTCAGATGAGTAAATGATCATTCATATATGGATAGATATAAAATATACATTTTATATCTATATATAAATCTATAATTTATAAATATTTATAAATCTATAAATATATTTATTTATATAAATAAATAAAGCCTATAACTAATGGGTGTGGGGGAAACTATGAGGATTCCCTCCTGTACCAGGTTTTGCCCCCTTTTTCTTCTGCCAGCCTTTCCTAAGGAATTTTTACACTAGCCCTCCTTTATCCCAGATGTCTGAGTCCGGGAAAAACAAACTTGCGCTGGTGTGTGTGTGTATTAAGACGTTCACCTCTGGCAACTGGAAGTCAGCCGGGCACCATTGGAAACAGTGGGCACTGGGGAACTTGCTCATGTTTGAGGTTATTGAACCCCAATATCGAGGTTTTACAAGTCCGAGTGTCCAAGCATGCGCGAGTTCCTTGGCTGCCGCTATTTCCAATGGTGCCCAGCCAACATTTGGTAGCGGGGGTGAACATCTAAACCCCCCTTACGAAAGTTTGTTTCTCCCAGACTCTGAAGTCCAGGAGAAACGAGGCTTGTCTAAGAACACCTTAAGATGCAATGCATAAGTTGTCTAAAACAAAGGATTTTCACACTAGGAGTCTACAGGCATGTGCACAAAGCCATCCCTTAGCTGAGAAGGATAATATTAAATGCAAAATCAATTGACTGTAGCTTTATTGGCTGCCAATATCCAAGCCCAGTGAAGCAAATAAAGTCCTGACTTGCTCCACATGCCTGTTACTGAAGTAGGGCTGGCAGGCGGAATTCACTGAGGCATCAACACAACACATTCAGATTTCTAGCACAATGGAAATACCCATTACCTTGCATCAATGTAAGGCACACACAATGCTTGCCTTCTCACTCCCAGGATCTTTGACACCTGTGTCCTGTTCTGTGAGAGCCTAGCTTCATCAGGCTTGGCCTGAGAATTGCTAGTCTACCACCTTTCTAAATTCACTACTGGAAATTCATTTAATTAATTAAAAAAAAACAACACAGGAAAAAAATCAGGAGAAAATAAAGCTTTTGTGGCACTACAGTTTCAAAACAGGCTCATCACAAGAATCTTTCTAACTTGCATATGCATTTGGTTTCCTGACCTCTCTGTTTATTCAATTACCAATTATCAGGAGACCTCTTGTTTTGTTTTAATGAACTGCACAATTTGAAGCAACTGTGGTAGCTAAGATGGTTCTCCTTAGACAGAACACAGATTCCTTTATGGCAGAGAAAAGTTGGATTGAATTAAAATAAAAAATCCCAACAACAACATTTTCCTCCAAACTTTTCTGAGAATTATTATAATGTGATTTTTTTTCATAACAAATATCAGTGACTTCAAAGACCCCTAGTTTGTCTTCATAATGTTGACAGTAAATGAGATTAGACATCCTGATTTATGCTACTGCAATTCTTTTTTAAAAAAGAAGAAAAATGAAAATATGTTTACAATTAAAATCACATGAACTCAAATACTTCTGGCTCCTAAAATAATAAGAGGGATGAAGAATGTGCTTGCCAAAAGAGTTCTCTGAGGAAAACCCGTTCCAGTAGCGGGAGCACTACATATCGTAAGTGGCAGCAATGTGGTTATATGGCTTGCTTTTCTTTATTACCCACGATTAACACAATGGATCAATGCCTACAAGTCTTCTCTGGTGATGGCAACACTTCTATATAACAGAACATCTTTCTTCTCAATTTGAGTTCTGCCAGTGCCTGCCTTGATTACTATTTGTGCCAATTCAAGATTTTCCCACCTCAGGTTCCTTCCAACTTACTCCTTCTGCTTTTCCCCCCTTTCTTTTCCAGAACAGTCTTTGAGGGAGGTTGTCAGAGAATTTGGTGTAAAGTGTCATCAATATGCTGATGACACCCAACTATATCTCTCGTTTTCATCAGACCCAGGATTGACAGTCTTGGTGCTTACCCAGTGTTTGCCAGCTGTGGGGGATTGGATGAGGGTGAGCCGCTTGAAGTTAAATCCTGACAAGATGGAGGTGATGCGGTCCGTCCTCCCCTGGTACCTCAGGTCTGTAGTCTGTGGGTGCTCCTTGATTCGCAGCTCTGCCTGGATGTCCAGGTGGCAGCTGTGGCGAAGGGTGGATTCCGCCAATTACATCTGGTACCTCGACTTAGGTCATATGTCTTGGACTTGGACCTGGCCACCATCATCCATGCTTTGATTACCTCGAGATTAGACTGCTGTAATGCACTCTACGTGGGGCTACCCTTGGTGATGGTCCGGAAACTGCAGCTGGTGCAGAATGTGGCAGCCCGTCTCCTGACTGGGACAGGCCGATTCAAGCACATTACTCCAGTGCTCCGTTCTCTGCACTGGCTGCCAACAGTCTTCTGGGCCCAATCCAAGGTGTTGGTGTTGACCTTTAAAGCCCTAAATGGTCTGGGCCCCACCTACCTGCAGGAGCGCCTCACCCTCTGGACCTTGGATTGGCCTCTGTGGTCGGCTGGGGGCACCCTCCTTGAGGTCTCCCGGGTTTCCCAGGTGTCGACCATGAGGAGGGTGTTCTCTGTGACTGCACCGTGGCTGTGGAACTCCCTCCCATTGGAGGTCTGCCTGGCCGCCGACCTCCCCTCTTTCTGCAGATAGTGTAAGATCTGGCTGTTCTGCCGGGCCCTTGCCAAGGAAGATGGGGATGGGATGGTTTGGGTTGGGTTAGGAAGGGGCTCTGTTGGGGTACTGGGTTTTTTAATTAATAATGTTGATTTTAAATGGTTTTTTATTATATGTTTTTAGAATGTTGTTAGTTGCCCTGAGATGCTTGTAAGCAGGAGGGGGTGGCATAACTTTGTAGCCTCTTTATTTTCCAATTCAGAATGGCTGGAAGCTGACACCTCAAATGGAGCTCTCCGAAGGTATAAGCAATAATGCCAGAATAATAAGGGTTTGAGTGTGCAGCAGGCGTTCTCCAGAATTTCTGTACTTGGCATTTTGGAAATCAAATTAAAAAGCCAACTTCCCTATAGAAACGTGGTAGCAAAGGTGTGTGTAGCGGGGAAGGTGTGCGTGTGTGTGTGTGTGTGTGTGTGTATGTGTAACTTTCAGGCTTTACTAATAAATGCCGTGCGCTCTTTCTTTTAATTCACAGATTCCTTCATACAGCTAAGAAACCGGAGTAGATTCTGAAACCTGAGTTAATGCCAATGAACTTTTATTAGTTCTTACTCACAGAGGGGCTACTTTTTTGCGGGGGGAGGGGGGACTATAAATAATTAATCTTAAAAGAGGAAATTAAAACAATTTGTGTTTTGATTTTTGGAGCATTTAGAAATCCGTTTCTTCAACACAAATTTAACTATAGAGTTTCCAGCATGCCCTAGAAAAATTACATCAAGAGCAACAAAATTTTTGCTAGAGCTCAGATGAGAACACTTCCTTAAGGGCCTGTACCCTGGGGGACTGTCCGCTTCATAAGAACAGCAAAAATACTGAGTGAAACCAATGGTCTATGTAACTGAGTAACCCATCTCCGGCAGTATCCAGTACTAGTGGCTCAGGGGAAGACAAGGGATGCCCGGATAACCCAGAAAAATTGGTCGTTCAGAAAGCAGTGGAGGGTGGGGCCATGTCGGAAAGAGGCAGGGCAAAGAGGTTCTCCTACCCTTTTTCTGATGTGCTCCAACCCCCTGAAGAACATTATGCTGGGTGTTTTTACACACACATTTCTCCTGCATGTTTGCTGTTACATCCTGAACTTTCTGTGTGTCTAAATCACTCACCCAGATCTTAAACATCTGGCTCTTTGAACTTCTGCGTAGCACTTCTTCCAGAACTTTTTTGTGTAAAAAGTTCTCCTGGTAAACGGCTTTGCTCCAGGCAGCTGTGGTCACTTGGTTTCCATGGCAGCCCCTCATGTCTACAACTGCGGCTACTTTAGGTTGCCTCAGGGCAGTGTTTGTGTGAAGAATGCATTGGGAACTTACTTGTGGACTTGTAAACCCAGAAGATTGAAAGATCAGAACTTTAAGGTGTGTGTAAAAATGCCCACTGTCAGAATGCTCCAAAGAGGGCATGGCCCTATTGGAAAGTGTCAGGCAAGTCCCTTTCTTGAGAAGTCCCGTCCCATTCAGGTCAAAGCCACACGGAAGTCTGGTGTTGGGCCATTTTTTAATTCTGTAAGCATGTGTGTTCAGAGGTCTCATTTATTTTCTACCCTGTTCTTGCTGTTTTAGAACATCAACCAACTCTCCTTGGTACAAAGATGGATTCAAGAATGAAACAAAAGTCCCCCCTACCTATATCATGTGTCTTGGGCCGGGGGGAAAGAAGTGGGGTTTTGAGGGCCTGGGTTAGTCTAGTCAAAGAATGGGCAAGTACCTGCATGTGCAACAGGCCGCCTTTGCAGACACAGTGGTGTCTTTGCCAAACCCAATTTGCCAGGGGGAAATGGCTCCCTTTTGGATTTGGTCTGAATGTCAATAAAAAGAGTGCGGCCTGTTAAACCCAATTTTTGGTCTCCCTGGGTGTTTTCAGATGTGACGGGGCGGTTTCGCCCCGTCCCGAAAACAACCTAGAGATTCCCCGCCGGGATCACCCAGGCATGGCAAACAGACATGCCGGGGATCCCGGCGGGGAATCAGGGAGGGGGCGGGGCCACACGGCGCAACGTGCGACCGCACGGCCCCGCCCCCTTCACGCTCCGTCGCCACCCGCCCTCAGGGGAAACGGGCGGATGGTGAGGCCAACGCCACCACAGCGTCTGGCCGAGTTCACCACGGTCCGGAATCCTGCCGGGGATTCTGGGCCGTGATAGCCGACCAGACGTTACTTTTTATTGATGCCCGCCTGGAATCACTTTCACCACGCTTCTGCAGATTTTCCCGCTGGGAGCCTGGGAAGCGTGGTTGAAACTGACCCCAGGTGGGTATTCAGTGTGGCGAACATCTGGCGGCCGCCGAACAGACGTGCAGGGCACAGTGACCCCAGGTGGGTATTCAGCGTGGCGAACATCTGGCGGCCGCCGAACAGACGTGCAGGGCACAGTGACCACAGGTGGGTATTCACTGTGGTTCACTGTGATCTCGTCACGTCTGAAAATACCCCCTGTCTTCTTCCGGGGTGCAGTGACAAAAGCAAAGAAACAAAAGTCAAGCTAATGGTATATTCTGTGTGTGTGTGTGTGAAAAGGAGAGGGTGAGTGAGTGAGTGATACCATCTGGGAATAATGATATGTACTCATTTTGTAAAATGCTTTGAGAACAAAGGATAAAAAAAATGTTATAAAACTGCTAATATAGTCTGATTTATTGGTGTTACCACATATGCTTCCCTGCTCACTGTGTCTATGTAAACTATATAACTTAAATATTTATACAACTCCGGAACTTGAAACCATTGCCGGAGCATGGACGACATGATAACAGTCCTGTGACAACACAAAACAGAATGGAAATCTTCCTGTCATGTGATGTATTACAAGATCAGCTTTCTACCTCTGAAGGAACCTGAGATACAGTTTGGGCTGTGAAATTTCAAAGGCTCTTTTTGAAAAGTGTAGTCTATTGAGTTTCTAATGATTTCATATGGCATTCGACAAAGGAAAACTGTGACATGTACATCTGCAATGGTGCTTAGGAGAAAAACATTTTTTAAAAAAATCCATCCTAACCCCATTACTAAAATTTGTATGCCCTTCCAAAGTTGCTTGCAACTAAAATCTCCAATTTTGTTGTCATGGCAATGTGGTATTTGTTACAAAAATGTTAAACAATTTTAACGTTAGCCTTTTTCCACCCCACCCCTCCTTCACGTTCTTGGATGAACTAATCAGTTCCAGGCCATTAGACCTCAGCTTTCTGAACATGTAAATTATTTTGCTGTCATCATTTCTAAATGCTTCTCATCAATACACTCAAAAATCAAAGGAAACTACAGTATTGTAACTGTGTATCCAGACAGCACAGAAACAATGCCCAAAATAGTTAATTCTGGAACGTTAACACAGATATTAGTGAACCTACAGCCAGCCTTCTTCATGGCTTCAAAATGGCATATGGCAACAAGCCCACTGAGAGAAATTTGGCGCCCTGGCACATCCTGGTAGTTGTGGGGCCTTCTACTTCATGTGTTTCTCCCCTAATCATAACTTCTGAAAGAGAACTGCATTTACAATTGGATCATAATCTCTTTCCTTTCCATGTTAATGACCACATTTATTTATTTTATTTAGTTATATTTCTATGCCACTCTTCCTGAAGAGGCTCAGGGCAGCTTACAATGATAAAAACAGAAACAAAAAAGCCATTAAAATCAACAAAACCCTTAATACCCCAACTCTTCACCTCCCACCCAATCCCTGCCTGCCAAATAAAAAGGTCTTACATCATTTCCAGAAGATGAGCAGGCTCAAGCTTAGATGGACACCCAATGGGAGGGAGTTTCATAATCATGGGGCAGCTATCAAGAATGCCTCCCTGTGCACCCTAGTCATTAAAACATTTATTTATTCCACAACCCTCCTGTTCACAGAGCAGCTCGGGGTGGCTCACATACACCACCAACAAATCACAATAAAACGCAATTCACAATTTAAAATTCATTAACAATACTAAAAATATACTAAAATACACTAAAAGGTCAGCACCAATTCCCCCCTCCCTTAACCTACCCCACCCTACCCGTCTCCCTCTCCAAAGTCCCGGCAGAACAGCCAGGTCATACACTGTCTTTGGAAAGACCGGAGGTCTTGGGCCAGGTGGGCCTCCATCAGGAGGGAATTCCATAGCCTGGGAGCGGCCACCGAGAATGCCCTCCCCATCGTTGCCACCCGGAGGACTTCAATTCGGGCATCACTGGCCGATTGCAAGGGCTGCAATACAACCAGGGGCCTGAGGCAGTCCTGCAGGTAAGCGGGGCCCAGGCTGTTTATGGCTTTATAGGATACCAACACCTTGAATTGGGCCCAGAAGATAATAGGTAGCCAGCGCAGAGAAGGGAGCACTGGTGTAATGTGCTCACAACAACCTGTCCCCATTAGGAGATGGGCTGCTGCATTCTGCACCAGCTGCAACCTCCGGACTGTCCCCAAGGGTAGCCCCACGCAGAGTGCATTATAGTAATCTAATATAGGGGTAATAAAGGCATGGATGATGGTGGCCAAATCAGAGTTCGAGACATATAACTGCAGCCATTGCACGAGATGTAATTGGTGAAATGCTCCTCTCGCCACAGCCTCCACCTGGGAGTTCAGGCAGAGTTGTGAATTGAGGAGCACTCCCAGACTACAGACATGGATGGCCAAAGGGGGGAAAACCCCATCAATGACAGGAGCTACCACCCCCTCAGCCCTACCCACCATCATCACCTCTGTCTTGTCGGGATTCAACTTCAGACGGCTCGCCCTCATCCAATCCCCCACAGCTGCCAAGCACTAGGGATGGGCGAACGTGGTTTGGAGTTTGGACTGAGCTCAGTCTGTTCGGTTGACCGAACCGAACTTCCGAACTGAACTCGAATTTCAAACCGAACCGAATTTCTGAACTCTGTTTTGTTCGCCCATCCCTAGTGGCAACACACACCAAAAAACCTGGTTTTGAATGGCCGAACTTGGTTCGGAAGTTCAGAATTCGATCGAACTTCGTCTGTTCAGCCGACCGAACTGAACTTGCGAACCGAACTCAAATTTCAAACCGAACCGAACCGAATTTCCGAACTTGAATTTCGAACCGAACCGAATTTCTGAACTCTGTTCTGTTCGCCCATCCCTACCAAGCACTGGGTGAGCTGTCGGGTCTGGGTCTGCAGAAAAAGAGAGGTAAAGTTGTGTATCATCAGAATACTGATGACAACACATGCCAAACCTTCTCATGACCTCTCCCAAAGGCTGCATGTACACATTGAACAGGAGGGGGGACAGAATAGAACTCTTCGGGACTCCACATGCAATGTCCCGGGGAGATGAAGTACACTCCCCAAGAACCACATGCTGAGTTCTCCTGGCCAGGAATGAGCGGAACCATTCAAGAACAGTACCACCTACTCCGGCCCAGTTCCATAGCCTGTCCACCAACATCTCATGGTCAACGGTATCAAATGTTGCTGACAGATCTAATATAATTAAAAGAGACAATCTGCCCTGATCTAATTTATGGTGCAGGTTGTCAACCAAAGTCACAAGTGTAGTATCAGTGCCATACCCAGGATGAAAACCAGACTGCGAAGGATCAAGAAAACTGACCTGATCCAGATGCACCTCAAAGCTGCTGAGCCACCACCCATTCAATAACCCTCCCTAAAAAGGGAAGGTTAGAGACTGGCCGATATCATGGGGAGATGGCACCTACAAGAGGGTGTTCCCAGCTGATCTCAGGGGCCGCGAAGGGACATAAGGAAGGACGTGGTCTTTCAATTTTAATGCAGTTTTAACTTACTTTGTTAGTTTTAAACTAATCTTACACTATGCAATTATATGCTTAAAAGTTCAGTTCAGTCTTAAAGGCTTTTCTTCACAGCCCCTGATGTTGAAAGCTGGGTACAGGTTCTTGCTGGCAGTTGCAGAGTTGGTCAGTTTCAAGATAAACAAATCACTTTGAAAATCAGAATGTCTTTCTAAGTCTTTTTGCTACTCTTTATTCAATTCAATTCAATTCAAATTTAATTTATACCCTGCCTCTCTCCCGTAGGACTCAAGGCGGCTTACAAAATATACAAATACATATGTCATGGGCTATCCACGCAGGGACCCCAAAAACAACTGTCACATCAACTAACATAATATACAATTTACACAATAAGGAAAAAGAGCAAAAACAATATCCCTCCACAATCACATTCTCTTACACTTAGCCTATATCCCATTCTATAACCTTCCCTACAAAAACAGGGAAGGTCCCACCAACAACCAACTCCTCCCCTGCTGCCACCAGGAAAGACCTGACCACCTCCACCCCCCTCTCACCAGGGGGAGGTGGCCCCACCAAACCTACATCGGCAATACTAAATAACTCCTCCTCTTCCTCATCTCCCATCACTTCCCCCAAACTACCCATGGCACACCCCCAATACACAACTCCCCCCTATCCTCTGTCAACAACATCCTGCACGCCCTTTCCCTAATTCTCATACCCTCATTCCCACCAATATTTACCTCCTGCCGCTGTTCCCTCACACCCCAACAAACCCTTAAACATATTTCCCCCCCAACCTCATCTCCCAACTCCTCATCCCAGCAGGGATTCCTCCCCTCCTCCCCTCAAGGCCCCAAAGGGCCGCACCCTTTGGCCGCGCCCCTTTGGTCCGTGGACCTTCGGCTTGAGGCCTGCGGGGCAGACACCGGTGCGCTCCTTAAGTGCCCCCAGGCACTTCCTGTGACCATCGCGGGAGGGACGGGGCAGTTTTTTTTTCCCAAAGGTCCAAATCCCCCTCACCTGTTCTCCTTTTCTCCCCAGATGACTGCATGGGCCCCTCAGCGACAGGAGCGGCAGGAGGGATGGCAAAAACATCTGCAGCAACAGCGGGGAAGCAAGCCCCTGATGGTAAGTCCAATGCTGCTGCCGGTGCGCTCCTTAAGTGCCCCCAGGCACTTCCTGTGACCAGCGTGGGAGGGGCGGGGCAGAGGGGGTTTCCAAAGGTCCAAATCCCCCTCACCTGTTCCCCTTTTCTCCCCAGATGATTGCATGGGCCCCTCAGTGACAGGAGCGGCAGGAGGGATGGCAAAAGCAGCTGCAGCAACAGCAGGGAAGCAAGCCCCTGATGGAATGTACCTCCACAGAGTAAAGATGAAACGCTGCCTGGTTAACAGGCTGCACCTCTGTCTCTAGGAATCTTTAGATGTGACTTAACTTCTTGAGCAGGGGTCCTGAGCAATTGTGCTCATTGCTCACCTCTAACACTACCTCTGATACATGTGCTCCAACGTAGGATGAAAACAAATGAGACGGTAACCTGCATTAGTCCACAGTAGCCTGCGAGTCACCTGCTCATCAGTTTGGTGACCGCCAGATGTTCACCCACTTCCACCTCAGGCTAGGAAGACAGCTGCTACAGGTAAGCACGCTCCTCCACCCCACCCCCCAATCATCTGTTTGGCAGTAACTCCTTCCAGTGGCATGGAGGGACTATGGGACTTGTGATGGAGTCCCCTCCCCCGGATTCCCCGAGGGGGCGCTCCTTGTTTGAACTGCCCTCCTTGCTGTCCCAAAGTGTGGTGGCTGCAGTAGCTCTCCCTGGGATAGCTAGGAGATCTGGCTCATGCCTGTGTCATTTGTTTTCACCCTTAATTGCTTTGCTAGGTTAGAGGCCAGAGTTCCCTGAATCTTGCTGAACTGAGTCCTGAAAGAACAGTGAAAACTGAGATATTGGTGCCCAGAGTTGCTTGTGAAACCACAGACATTCTCCATTAGCCATCACAAGTGCATTTGGGTAATGAATCCATTACTTTCCAGACCATGCGGAGGAAGGTAATTGCTGGGAAAATCTGCCTACTCTTCACACATCTCAGCAACACCTTCTGTTCTTACCTCTTGAGTAGGTGATCATTGGATTTTATGTACATACAGGGTGCTCTTCTGATGTGCTGAATGGAAGCTGTTCCGTATATATAATCTTATTTGTATTAACCAAAAGTTATAACAAAATAGATAAATACAATTAACTTAAAACCATCGAGATACACAATCAAAATTCCAAGAACATGTTATTACAAACTAAGGATAGCACCTTAACACAATCATTAAACAAAAGTGAACCTGTGGTCATTCATCTAGCTATTTTTCTGCAAATTTGGGATCTGAGCGAACCCAAACTGCAGCAATAATAAACAAAACATATAATCAGCTCAAAATAAATACTTCATACATCAAGAATAGCCCCATACCATCAGTATTAGATAGTTACCAGCAATTATTCTTCTAAGGATTTTTGTCTGCAAGTTATAGCACCAAAACAGAAAGGAGCTACCACTCTCAAACAGCTGGTATCCAAAGGACACAACATTTTCCAAAGTCGTTTATCTCTGGGCAGATTTTGTGAGTCATTCAAAAGATCACCCAGGTACTTCTTCCAAAGATCACTGTAAGCCAGGCAGCATAACAAAATATGGTCTACATTTTCAATTTCCTTCTTAATACAAAATAGACAGATCCTGTTCTGTCTCGGTATATGCTTATACCACACTTCAACTGAGGCAGATGGATTGACCCCGCACCTAAATAGGGTAAAGGCCTGCCTGAGGCGGGGATCCTTCCATTTTAACAGATAACTCAAGGGGAACAAAGAGGGTTTAATAAGTTGAAAATTCCCAACAACCCTTTGTGCCTCCAGGTCAGAGTCACTTCTCTCCAAATCCTGGTCAAGTATTCTCCTTTTGATTATATTTGCCGCCCCCTTAAAGCCAAGTGGTAAGAGGCAAACTCTTGAAAACCCCAATTTGGCCAATTCGTATTCAACTGAAAGAACCCATTGGCTAGGAGCCTCACCAGCTTGGATCAGTTGGATCAAGGGGGATGAGTCTGCTACAAACAAAGTAACTTTAAGCCAGAATTTAATTATTATAAACAATGCCAGAGATCTAATCATGCTTCTGCAGGTTTCAGCCCGTAGGAGCACTTGTGGTGTACTCCTAGGAACCCCTAATATAGCCCTCAGGAAACCATTTTGTAGATGTGCTGAATAGGTTTTTATGATGGCCTGTCACATTTGATCCCACTTATTATGAACTGTCGCTGACAGTTCAGTTTATTATTATTATTGAATCAGCTTCCGCCATATCCAGAGCAAAAATAAAAGAATTTTACAATTTACAATTTTACATGAGCAATATAAAAATAGGTAAATAAGGTCACTATAAGACAGAAAACGGAGGAAACAGAATGCTACAAAACAGCCTCAACATTCAAGGTCTCAGTAATTGATTATAATAGGGGGCATACGTCAACTCAAAAGCTAACCGAAAGAACCAGCAATTCGCAATCAATAATAACAGGAAAACATAGGATTCAATTAGGTACATAGCTATCAACTGGAACATTCCTTAAGGCAGTAATATAATACTGATCAGACCATCCTAACTTACCATAACATATTTAAATGTTGCCGAACAACTTTCCTTCTTTTAGTAGCCAAACTAATGAAGATTGCCACAGCAGTCAAAGAGTCTACTGACGTTAACTTTAATAAATGATTTAATATTTGACAGTCTGCAGTTAACAGGAAAGGTTCCAGCAAAGTGGATAGCCAAGTTTTTCTTAGTTTCTGATAGTACGGACATTGTATAACAAAATGTACAACTGTTTCCACCAGGCGCATAGAGTAAGAACATAACCGTGCCTCATAGGGTGTGCCAGCAATACGGCCTTCCACTACGATAGTATCAATTAAAGCAAATCTGCATAAAGTAATATTCCTTCTCAGGGTAGGACTAATAAGGAGATCCAAATACGGTTCCATAGTATAGTTTGATTTAATTTCCCAATAGGTAGGGGCTACTTTCCACGATCTCAGCGCGGCAAAGTGCTGCTGGATCGCAATATCTCTTGACTGGGTATCGAGCTCTTTTTTGACAGATACTAATGATTTCCCCCCAAAATGGGCCAGAGAAAACCCCAAGTATGATAATTGGGTGATTAGATATTTCACCCAGGGATATAATCTAGCCCCAGAATGAGCTGCCTCTTCTAAAACACATTGTGCTATTAAAGTGGTATGCTGGAGATTTTCGACCATCTGCCAATATCGCAGAACGGCCCGCCTTACGAAATGAGCAATAGGTAAAGAGCCAGTTTCTGCCCTCAGGACAGAGCCTGGGACACTATTGTTTACTCTAAGAAGTCTCCGCAAAAACTGGTTCTGAGCCCTTTCCAACACCAATAGGTCCGGGAAGGGAATAAACTCAAGACCATACGTTAACACAGAATGTATCTTCTGGGAGTAAGTTTCCAGAATGGTAGACATAGATACCCCCTTTGAGAGAATAGCCGCTTTCACCAAGCTACCTGGATCTCCAGTTCAAAATGGATACAAGAATTTCTATTCTGATAACCCAAAAATTTTTCTCATGGAATATCTTGCTGATCCCTAACTTGAATTCACATCACTTTCTTCTCCTATTATGTTTCAAAAGCTGGATATCAGTGAAGCACTGGCAAAGGATATAAATTGATTTAGATTTAGAAAAGTGTATTCAGTTTGGAAGTTTAGATTTAACTATATATTGAATTTCGCTGAAGAGGAGCTCAAAAGTAACCTTAACATGTCCAGGACAGACCTCATTTTTGCTCCCTATCAAATAAGTTTGTGCCAAGTTGCAAGGTAGCTAATAGACGACCGTCACCTTAATCTATCCTTTGTGCTCTTCACTCTTTCAGAATCTGAAAAGGCCACCAAGCACTGATGGTTAAAAATCCTAATTTCCAAGGCTCTTGTGGCATTGTGCTGAAACATTTGTGCACAGCCTGAATATCCTGTAATTATTACAGCTCTAACTGCATCCAACCCTAAGATTCAAATGTCCTAAATTTTGCAAGAGAATTAAAATCATTTTTTACAACTGGCTCCCATTTTTACACAGCAATGAACAGCTAAACCTGGATTCTAACACTTTGAAAAACTTTTGAGCTTGAGCTCATTTCCAGCAATTAGTTTTTCCTCTTTGGTAACTATTTGGCAGTTTCAGTACCTGCACAATTTGTGCAATTTCCTGCAGATTACCAAGTAGCTACCCTGCCTTAGTCATCGTGATTTATTTGGAAGGGGAAACCATGGAATTTCTCCTTCTCTAAACTATCTATTCCCTGGCACTGAATAATCAAAAGCGTTCCAGCCAGGGCATGCATTTTTCCTTCCTGCATATATTTTTTTTCTGTGGTTTGCATTATCATCTGCAAAATTTAAAAAGACAAGCCATTTATCTCTGTCTACAGCTTTTATACCTCTGTGCAGCTTTTCTGGCACACCTCCCCTATTTCGGAATGTCACAAACAAACCACTGCAAGTAATTATAACAAATAGTCAAATCCTGAGCATGCAAAAAAAGCTCCAGGAAAAGGGACTGGCTAATGGAGACTCAGAGGGAGAAGCAAGGAAGATCTAGATCTATATCCATTTACAGTCACTGTGAGGCCAGGGAAGTAATGGGAATGGCCTACTGCTCGCCCCCATATGACTTTATTGAGGCCATGTGCCTCTGTGCTGTACTTGGATTCATTCACCATGTCACCCACATGAACATCACAGACTGCCAGAGTATATTAACTAAAATAACACTGGATTACAATTTAGTTAGAAATAGTAATTAATGGACATTAGTGCAGGAAATAGAATCTGTCTTGCACTATCTGCGGGAATGGCCTTTCAGTAGCAATGCCAGCCTTTTCAATTCATTTTGTCAGTTTTGGTTAATACTTTCCTTTTGTCTAAATGACTTCTAAATGAATCTGGTTGGGGAAGCTATTCAATCTTTATCTCCTCTGTATGAGTTGGGGACAAGCTCCATGTTAATAAAAACAAAAGAGTTCCTGTTTAATTGCCATAAAATGAATGCACAGTGGCTAAGTGGCACAATGGCAGAGTGTGTACACTGTCAACGGCTCGACAAAGGATTGTTTATTGAGTCCTTGTGCCCACCACTCTGTCACTTTTCATTTCCATTCCAAGCCACACTCAAAATGTGGGCAGCTCGGAATCCCAAATGCAGTATTGGGCTCGTGTTCCAAGCCTTTAGCCTCTTCTTTCCCTAACGCTATAAGGGCAAATTAGGAGGAGAAGCAAGGCATATCTTAAGCAACACATGAAAAAATATCTTTCTAATTACATCTAAGTACATTATTACATCTAAGTACACACCGGTAAGAGTACAGTCTATCACTGTGCTTTAAGAAGCATCTTACATTACATTCTATAAAGGAAAAAAATGAACAATAAGATTCCATTTTGCTAGTCTGATAATTCTGAATAGGCTTCAGGGAATGCAGCTGCTGTCTGAATGAACAGAACATTATTTGCTAATTGAACACTATGCTAATCATGCCACCTCGCCTCCTTGTATTTAGCTCAGGCTGAATTTTAACCTTCTCATTCCAGCCTCAGGAAGAGCTTGGTGTAGCTTGAAAGCTTGCACACGCTTGCCAGCAGATGCTGGTTCGATCAAGGGTATCATCTTAAGTATTGCCTTAACAGATGCATTGTCCCCAGTTTAGTGGAGATAATAATTCATCTTTGTTCAGCATTGGTCAGATTTCACCTGGAGTATTGTGTCCAATTTTGGGCACTTCATTTCAAAAAGGTCATTGACAAACTGGGGCAGATTCAGAGGAGGGCAACTAAGATGATAAAAGGTCTGGCAAGCAAGTCTTATGAGGAAAGGTTGAAGGAACTGGATATATTTAGTCTAGCAAAGAGATTAAGGGGACACGTGATAGTTCTCTTCAAATATTGAAGGGGCACCTACAAAGATCGCAAGGAACTGTTTTTTATTGTTACAGAGAGCAGGACTAAAAATAATAGGCTCAAATTACAGGAAAATAGATTTTGGTTAGATATCAGGAAAAAAATTTCTAATAGTGAGAGTTATTTGGCAATGGAACAAGTTGCCTAGGGTGGTCATCATGGAAGATTAAAAAAAAAAAAAAAAAAGGCTGGAGAGGCATTTGTTGAAGACGACTAGTTTTTAGTCAACTGGTATCTGAACAGGGGATTGGACTTGAAGATGGCCTTCATTCTATGATATTTTAGGTGTAAACAGATGGATAACCACCCCAGTTCTACTCTGCCTCACCTCCGGGTGGCCCGTCTAAAGGTGGGCCGCCAGATGGTGAAGCAAAGCAGAAGCGGAGCGGGCACAGCCTGCTCTGGACTAGCCCCTCTTGCGGTGCTCTGGAACATCCGGAGTAGATCCAGAGTGAAACATTTCCTAATAGTAAGAGCTGTTTGGCAATGGAACATCATGGAATTTTAATTTTAAAAAAGAAAAAAAAAAAGGCTGGAGAGGCATTTGTTGAAGAAGACTAGTTATCCTGTATCCAAGCAGGGAATTGGACTAGAAGATGACTTTCAAGATCCCTTCCAACGATGACATTCTATGATACTTTGGGTGTAAACAGATGGACAGCCACCCCAGTTCTGATTTGGCTCAGTCCTGGGTGGCCCAGGTGCCCTGTCTAAAATTGGCCTGCCAGATGGTGAGACAAAGCAGAAGTGGAGCAGGCACTGACTGCTCTGGACCAGCCCCATGT
Source organism: Sphenodon punctatus (assembly GCA_003113815.1). Classification (NCBI taxonomy): domain Eukaryota; kingdom Metazoa; phylum Chordata; class Lepidosauria; order Sphenodontia; family Sphenodontidae; genus Sphenodon; species Sphenodon punctatus. Next base: position 2,841,675 of record QEPC01005198.1, read on the forward strand.
GTGCTGCTCCGGAACATCCAGAGTGGACCATTGTCACACCACATCGGGGAATGCGGGTGTGACAGGTGGCGTCTCGAGTCACCAGGTAACCGGGATGTAAATCCCGGAACGAGACTCCAGCCGGCAACGTACAATGGGCAGCAGACCCAGCACAGCCCGCACAGCCCCCCTCCCTGGGAATCACTACAATGCCCCGCCACGGCGCAGCGCATGACTGGCGGGGTGACTTAAGACATAGGGGGCGGGGCCTCAATCCATCCATGGCTTAGACGTGGCCGAGGTTGCTATAAAGATGCCGGTGGGGCAGCAGAACCCCGCCAGTAATCACTTAGAGAGGCTGGCCCTTGTTCTTGTGCTGAGTGTTGTTGGAAACCTCATAGTTGCCTGTCTTTGTCCTGTTGTGTGTTGCCTGTGTGCCTATTGTTGTGTCTTCTCCCTGACTCTTGTTCATGTTGTGTGATTTAGTGCTGAGCTCCCTCTTACCCTCCACCGTCTCATCCCTGTCTTACCTCTTCCCCCCCGTGCGTTACCTCCCAGAAAGCGAGCCCTTTCCCCTCCATCACTTCTCCTCCCCATCCCCTTCCCTTTCCCTACACCCCGGGAGACCCGTGCCCCTCTCCCCTCCTCCACTGTGTGGTGCATGGTAACCTGAGGCCCCGGAAGTTGTGCTTGTAACGATTTGTGCTTGTGTGTCTCACTGTGTCCTCCCTGCTTCTGGGCATCCTCTCCTTCCCTGTGATAAGTTGGGTTGCCCCCTAGTTTTGTGGGAAAGCCCAAACATGACCCTGAGGGAACTATTTACACCCAGGGAGCCCGGCTGGTAATGGAGGAGGCAGCTGCAGTGAAATTGACTGGAGGGGCAGGACCAGCAGCCCAGGCAAGGGGCAGGTCTTAAAAGCCCGGAGCCAATGGCGTGTAGAGCGTGGAGATGAGCAAGCCGGCCCGGCTGGTAATGAGGCGGCAGCTGCGGTGAAATTGACTGGAGGGGTGGGACCAGCAGCCCAGGCAAGGGGCAAGTCTTAAAATCCCGGAGTCAATGGCATGTAGAGTGTGGAGATGAATGAGCCAGCCCGGCTGGTAATGGAGGCGGCAGCTGCAGTGAAATTGACTGCAGGGGTGGGTCCAGCAGCCCAGGCAAGGGGTAGGTCTTAAAAGCCCGGAGCCGATGGAGGCGGTGCCGGAGGTGCGTGCTTGGGCAGCACGCCTAAGGGCTGCATGCGCCTAAGGGCTGCGTGCGTCTAAGGGCTGTGCACGCGCAAGGGCACGCCCTTGTGTGTGCGGCCTTAAGACCTGCGCCGGCCGCAGGTCGGACGGACGCTCTACCCTGGATAGTATCAGCGAACCTGTTCCTGTGCATGTGAGGTGAATTTAGTCGCACGAACTCTTGGGCGCAGGACTGATAGACTGTACTGACCTGGGAGCTCTGGGGGAGCTCTGACCAACTCTACTCAGTTTCTTTTGAATTTAGATATAGAGCTGGTGGTGTCACCTGTGGGGTATGGCCACTGGAGAGCCTCGGGAAAAGAGAACTAGAGAACGTAAAAGGGGCAGACTTTTAGATTCCCCAACTCCGTCTATAGATCAACCTTGCTTGAAGCAGCCAAAGATTACAGAAATGATTAGAAGCAAAGGTAGTGGGGGAGGAATTAAAAGGAGCTTTTCTATTCAAATCTCTAACAGATATGATGTTTTGGCCCAGGAATCGCTTTGTGCCCTTGAGGGCCAAAGGGGAACTTGTATGGTGGGGGAAGGCAAATAATTCAAAATGAGCCAACTCAGACCTCTCCCAGTACCTCCCCACTCGCACGGAGGTGCTAGCCTCGAGTAAGGACTTAGGGGAGGGGGCGGGGATGGCAGCAGATTGTATGTCCATTTTGAAAGTTATATCAGCATTGCATGTCGGCATATCGGAATGGGTAGATTCTCTTTCTGCAGCTAAGCTCCACCTCCAGGATATGTTGGGAAAATGGGGGACTGACTTGTGGGATAGAAATTACTCAAGAAAGCCGGAGGAGGGGCAGCCCCACCAAGCCAGCCAACCATCCCAAGAGGGGATGGAGGAGCCTTTGGAGGTGGAGTCTAGGCGCACCTTTGCAAAATGGAGGGGTGGTTTTACTTTACTTTACTTTACTTTATTGACGTTTTCGCCATGGCCCAACCAACAAAACAACAAACATACAAAAGCTAAATTAATAAAATCCATAGAATATAAGTAAAAGGTAACAATAAATTATAATTATATAATTATATAATTTAAAAATAAATCAATACGTCCCAGCCAGACAGGGTAAGAAAAGGGAAGATATCATCCAAACAGGAGAAACCAATATCCTTCACACTTAACTTTCCAACTCCATATAATCAAAGGATCCCCCATCCAGTCGCAAAGCATTAATACAGCAACAGCAAGATCATTAATATAAACCATTTGGCCTTTGGAGGAGGAGTCTAGGTGCACCTTTGCAAAATGGAGGGGTGGTTTTAAGAAAATGCAAAATGGAGGGGTGGTTTTAACATTAAAATTCCATGATGTTCCATTGCCAAACAGACCCTTCAGCTGTCTGGCTTTTAGCCAGACCTTTGCCCAACGGAGTTTTCCCAGCCTGGACTACTAAATCTATGATAACTAAGAACCTTTCCCTGCTTTTGAGAAAAAGACTCCATGTAAATGAGATAAATCGAATTGAAATTCTTAGCCAGAAACCATGGGTGGTAACCCTTAAGGTTTTCTTCCAGGAACCCATGTGGGTGGAGAAAGTATTTAAAGCCAGACAATTTTTCAAGCAACGGGGAATCTCTATTGATTGGGTCTTTGCATATGTACATCCCGCTAGGATGGAATTGGGACTGGGGGCCCCGAGAAGTGGTAGTGCATGGGGGGGGGGGGGCAAAACAGCAGTTAAGTGGGGGAACTTACAGAGGAAGGATTCCCTACAAAATAGGATGGAGTCCAAAGGGTCTAATTTAGGAGAGGGGGAAGGAGGGTTAGCGCCTCTACCTCTTGAGGGTCTTAGTGCCCCCCCTCTGGGGAAGCAGGATCCCATTGACCCAAGTGTGGACCATGTAAGGCCCTTATCTCCATTAGTGAATCTTGCCCAAAATGTTGTTGACTTTTGTGGGGATGCAGCTGGAAAAGAAATGGAAGGTTTTGGTATTATAAAAATCTTCAGTGAACTTTCGGTGCTGGACCAAGATATATTCTTGGGAAAGCTTCTGGCAGTTAAAGACAAGTTGGTTTGTAAAGAAATAAATTATAGAGCTACTACAGACTCCTACCAAGCCTCCCATGACAGACACCAGCTAGCCGAAATGAGAGTGCTTGCCCCTGAAGAGTTGAATTTACCATGCCAGGGTACTGCAGGTATTTCTTTTAATATGGTTGATATGAATCTTACTCCCCCAGTTGGGGTTATTGAGATGTCAGAGGCAACAGAGGAGATGCAGGGATCTCCTGTGGGGGGTGTCAAAAGGACTCCACAGAAGGAGCAGAGAGGTGTGATCTTGGGAGCATTGACACGTGGACCTTCGGCTCCCCAGGAGACCCCTACTCGGTGGCAGCGTGCTCCCATTTCCAGCCCCCCCCCTGCAATGTGGCTATCCCCCACTTTCAAGAATTATCTACCCTAACCTCCTCAACTAGGTTTCCCAGTCAGGATGACCAGGGCTACAAGACAAATCAAAAGCCCGGCTCAAAATGACTGGAGCAAGAAGGTAGTCCTCCAAGTGAGGATTCTTATTGTAGGATCCTCTCATGGAATATAGCTGGATGGTCTTGGCTTTTAAATCAAGAGATCCGGGCTCTTCTGGTTGATTATGATGTAATCTGTATCCAGGAAACCTGGTATAGTGGCCGCATGAATTGTCCATGGTATGACTTTCAGATATGGCAGTACCCAGTGATAAAGAAAATCTCATTTTGGCCGCCACTCTGGAGGCCTTCTTATCTTGGTTAGGACAGCTTGGCTAGTTGCAGGCAAGGTTATTAAGAATGCCCCTATTAATGTTCTTCCTTTACTTCTTAGTAGAAAGAAGGCCGAAAGGCTTCTTCTTCTTAAATGTTTATAATACACCATCTCGTGAATATGTGGATAAATTCTGGGGTGAGTTGGAGGTATTTACTGACTGCTTGGGAGCTAGCTACCCGCAAGTTCCTATCATCTTGGTAGGTGATTTGAACGCAAGAATTGGCAGTGTCCCATCTAGGCAAGCTATGGTGTTGGCTCTGGATAAGAATGATGTTTTTTTTCAACCAGAGCGTTGTTCTAGGGATAATGTTTTAAATGCCCAGGGTGAAAAGCTCTTAAGGTTTCTATATAAAGGCGGCTGGAAGATATTAAATGGCACTACGAGTAAGGATCAAGTAGGACAGTTTACTTATGTTTCCAAACAGGGGTCCAGTGTAATTGATTATTTCTGTGTTCAGAATGTTGTGGGGGAGAGGTGTATTAGGTTCGAGGTGTTGCTAGAAGGATATAGTGACCATTTCCCTTTTGCCATTGATTATATTCTATCACCCAATCAGGTGAGTTTTCGGACTGATGCAGCCTTTAGTCTTGAGGACTGTGATTTGATTGCTCCAAGACATGTGCTGTGGACTGCAGCAAATAGTGCGTGCAGTGCATGGTTGCACCTGGACCCAGAATTGATTTATGCAAGGCAGTTGTTTATAGATCTGGACCTGGATGTACCTGCGGCCCTTACCAAGGCTTTCGCAGAATTACTGGAACGGTTTAGATCTTTCTTGGTACCAGAAAAATCGAACTTTGCAGTGCAGCAGTACTCTAGGATGTGCCCTAGATGGTTCGAGTCTGACTGTGAAGCCAGGAAAATAAATTTGTGAAGGCTGGCTAAGCTGTTAAAGGGTCTTTTGGGCATCTCAGGCGGCCTCGTAGCAAATCTCTATGTAGAGGAGAAAAGGTTGTACAAAGACTTTATTAGAGCAAAGAAGTTGGCTTTCCAAAGCGCAGCCTGGGAATCCCTAAGTAGGGATGGGCGAACGCGGTTCGGAAGTTTGGAGTTTGGACCAAACTCAAATAGTTTGGTCGACCGAACCAAATGTGCGAACCGAACTCGAATTTGAACGTTCGCTTCGGATGCGTTCGGTGACTTCAGAATTGAATTTCCATTGGTTTCAATGGAAAACACATTATCGACTGTACCTTTTTTGAATTTTATTATATGTGGCTGAAATTTGGAGTGCCTATACCTCCAATAAAAAGCATTATGTGTACCAAATTTCAAAACGGTTGGATAAAGGAATCCGATTTTAGAAGCAGTTGGATTATTGTATTTTGCAATATTCTACATATACATTCTTAGCTGTAACTTCTTTGCCTCACATTTAACATATAAATGTATGTCTGACTATAACATCTTTGTAGTCCAACCAGTGTACATGAAATTTGGCAGGACTATATATTACAATTTCATGATTATCTCTGCCAAATATCAGAAAGACTTTATAAAGGGTCTCAATTGTATATGCCTGTAAAACATATGTAGACAAGGGGTCTATGCCTGGGATTCTCTTATGTCACTGTGGTATAAGATCGGTTTGTGATGCGAATTGGCCAACAGAAAGTCAACCATATATCCTCATTCTGTGCTGGGACCATCCCAAAATATCTCCCCCACTTGTTTCTGGGAAGTCAGAAGCATCTGTTTAGGAAAGAATCAACACAGATTCTCTTATGCCTCTGTCTCAGTGCTGCAGGATATGATTGTGATGATAATTGGCCAGCCTGGATGTGTTTAAACTATGTCTCATGACTGCTGGGATGCTATCTCAGAAGTCCCAGTTATGTTGCTTATGCCCGCCTCAGGACCGCCCCCTATGCCCACCTCGAAGCCACTACCAATTGGTCCTGTAAAGCTAGAAGCTTGCAGTAATGTGTTTGGCCATTGAATGTGTCTGTCAGTCTTTGG
>QEPC01005198.1:2849849-2865357 GCA_003113815.1 Sphenodon punctatus
CAACAAACCCTAATGACCACTAGGGGCATTGGGAGTAGAGATAGTGAGTTAGTGTGAGTGTCACTTTAACCTTTCCTGATCTCTGCTTCTAAGTCCCCTCTCAAGTGGGATGTGCCCAGGAAGTTCCTACTGGACTTCCTCCTTCTTCCTGACTTTTCGCCATTCCTCTCTTCTCTCCCTGACCTTCAACATGACCGGCCACCATGCTGGTGGCAGCTAGCTAGTAAGATCTAGGGATAGGCCTTTCCTATCACAATGTATTTCTCAATAAAGTAGATTATTTTAATCTAGAAACAATCTCCAAGGTGTTGATTACTTCTAAGCTGTTGCTACTGAGAATTCAAGCTGTTTTTGGGTTGTTTTTTTAAATTTTTGACCACAAATAAAATACCAACAAATTACTGGTCTAAACTAGAAGCATTATTAGAGGATAGGCTCCCATATTGTTGCTATAGGGTGGCAGGGTCATGGATGTTCCCAAGATCTTGGTATGAGGAGATTATGAGGCACATTCATTACCTGGGTCTTTCATCGGAAATTCTCTCTTCCTTGCCTGCTGCTGCTGCTAAAAGGCGGCTTTTGACTAAACAGATAAGAGACCAGGCAATACACATGGACCTGGGCCGAATTGCAGATCTTGTTCCTACAGAAGTTCTGGTGGGAAGGCGTGCTAACATACCGTATGCAGAAAGAATTTGCGCTTGCCCATTGGGCCAGGTGGAAGATTTACTCCATGTTTTATTTGTTTGTCCTCTGACGTCCTATTTGAAGGCAAGATTTCTTGAGCTGAGGTTAGTGGCGAAAGTTCATCTTACATAGCCACAACTCTTTGGCTTATGTATGCAGGCCAGATCCTTGGAGCAAATAACAAACCTAGCCAAGTGGGTGTGGGAATTGTGCAAAAGACATTTTTAACTGTGAGGGTAATTTATGGTTTATGATATTTGTATATTGGTTTACATTTTATTATGGTTCGGTTATGTATGGATATTGTTGTATTGTTATTACTGTCTGTTACTCCTGCCTGTTTCGTATTTGGAACCAACGTAACAACCACACTTTAAAAAACATTAATTTTAAAGAAAGCAGACTTCCAGAACTCTGAAGTAGTGCTGTTCTGAATAATAATAAACAAATTTGTGAGTATTCTCTGAGGTTCCGAGTGCCAGTCCTGAGTGTCTAGCACTCAGTCTGGACTGAGTGCCTCCCCTTTCCCGGCCCCGTTAGCCCTCTTCCCTGCCCCATTCCCCTGCCACTGCTGCCATCTTCTAGTCCAATCCTCTGCTTGCATGCTGGGAGGATTCTGGGAATGGTATAAATTTTATTGAGTCAGCCCAAAGGCCATATCAAAGACAAATGTCATATATATACACAAATATAAACAACAAAATACCAACATAAACATTAAATCCCTCTCCAGCATTTCCAACTATTCCTTGTCAATCAAATACTGGCAATACTGTGCACATAGTTTGATTGCTGCTTTTGCAAAGGAGGCAACTGCAAAAGTAATAAATGCATTGGCATCATTAAGTAAATATTCTAATTGTCTTTCAACAGGCCCTCCCCCCAGAGATATTAAGCACCTTCAAAAATTTATCATGTGGCTTTGTATAAATTGAACAAGCCAAGGGATAATGAGGTAAATCCTCAATTTGACCATAGCCATAAATACACACTCTGGCTAAAAATGGCATCCTACTAAAACGACCCTGTAGGACCATAGTATTCATTGCCTGGGTTCTCAGGGCAGTAAAGGCAATTTGGTGCTTTGAAGTCTTTACAGTCTCCAAATAATTAGGACCCAAGCAGCCAGGAGTCCAAAGCTTATACCAGGATGTGGATTTAATTGACTCCACTCGAGCTCTGTCTTCCTGAAGGTCAATATCCATCACTCTTTGATTAATTAACTTTATTGTACTAGTTAAAGGAATTGACAGCAAAAAAGGTACGGAAAAACCAAGTAACCCAATCTGATTATAAACCTATTCCCATCAGGAATCTTTAGGCTGAAAACAATCATCAAGAGATCTAATTTTGTCAAAAATACATAGCCATGTCAATGAACTTGGGGAAGAATTCATAATTCTAAGCCAAAAAGTTAATACTGATGCTCTAACCCTAGAAGTGATAGGCCTAAATCCTGTTTCAAATCTTAATACAGCTATAGGTGTTGCTCTAGGGACTCCTAATATTGTCCTTAGGCTTTGATTGAACACTACCTCTAGGGAGTTAAGTGAGGTTACTTAACCTCCCCAGACGTGAGCTCCATAACACAACTGCAGTATGCCTTTTGTTACCAATACTTTTCTAGCTGGGCCCACTATACTTTCCCCTTTGTTCTTGAAAAAGAACCTCAAAGCTGTTGCAGATGGGGAGGCTATTTGACTTGCATATTTCAAATGGTGTCCCCAGGTATCCCTTGATGCAAAAACTATACTTAAATATTTAAAGGTATGGACTTGAACTAATCTTTGCCCATCCATGAACCGCCATCATTGGTTCTTATCAGGGAAAAAACTCAAAACATTCATTTTGTCAGAGTTTATAGATAGATCCTCAAAAACGAATTTTTGTTTTTGAAATAATGGGAAAATACGAAAAATGCCTTTCCGGCTATAACTTTCCCACCTCATTCAATTATGATGAAACTTGCGGAGATTGTACCCCCAATGGAGGGCACTATGTGTACCAAATGTAGGAAGGATTCGATAAAGGAAACCAATTTTAGAAGCAATTGAATGTTGTAATTTTAAGAAAAGATGCATACACATTCCTAGCTACCACTTCTTTATCTTCCATCCAATTTGCATGACACCTATGAATTGTATGTCGCTCCCCAAGATTACCAATCCTGGCAAATTTCAGAAAGATTGATTAAAGGGTCATGATGTTGTAATCCATTAAGTTGACAATGTATTTCTGGCTGTATCTTTTTTTATATTCCATCCTGTTTACAAGACATTTGGCTGAAGTATATCCCACATCCTCCCTGTCATCTCTGTAAAACTACAGGACAATTTGAGAAAGGGCCCCAATTTTATAAGCAATTGAAGTTGTTCCCTTGAAGACCATTATTCAGATAAATAGCAGCACATGCAGTGCCAGTCAGAGGCAGGCACCTGGCATGGCAGGGGGAGGGAGGATGGGGAGCAACCCAACAGACTGACAGACACATTAACTGGCCAATTACTGCATGCTTCCAGCTTTACAGGTGGTGGCTTCGAGGTATGCATAGGGAGCGGCCGTGAGGCGGGCATAGAAGGCACGTAAATGGGACTTTGGGGATAACATCCCAGCAATCAGGAGACATAGTTTACACATCCAGGCTGGCCAATTATCATCACAATCACATCCTGCAGCACTGTGACAGAGGACATAAGAGAATCTCTATTGGCTTTTTCCTAAACAGATGCTTCCAACTTCCCAGTAACAAGTGGGGAGAGAATTTTGGGTGGTCCCAGCACAGAATGAGGATATTTGGTTGACATTTTTTTCTGGCCAATTGGCATTACAAATCGATCTTATACCACAGTGACACATAAGAGAATCCCTGGCATAGTCTCATTCTCTGCATATGCTGCGCAGGCTTATACAGTTGGGGACCCTTTATCACATATTTGGCAGAGATGATTCTGAAGGTGTGAAATACATCCCTGTCAAATTTCATGTACACTGGTTGGACTACAAAGATGTTACAGTCAGACATACATGTATAGGTTAATTGCTTACACCACCAGGACCCTTTATCCAATCCTTCTGAAAGTTGTCATAGATAGTAAACATGGGGAGGAGTATAAAGCTTCCAGGTTTAATCTACATTAGATGGGAGACTGTTAAGCGAGGAATGTATATGCAGATTTTTGCAAACTAACATAATTCAACTGCTTATATAATTGGATTCCTTTATCTAATCTTTCTGACATTTGGTACACTTAAATGCCTTCCATTGGAGGTACTATTACTCCAGGTTACACCCAACTATAATGAAAAACAAAAGAGTTACAGCTGGAAATGTATTTCCATTGAAACCAATGGAAATTGAAAACAAAAGCAAAAACGAAAATGAAATTTCTATATTTATGAAAACAAAAGATTTAAATTCCAAAAATGAAAAACAAAAATGAATAACAGCATGGGTCCCTGGTGCACACCTCTACAAATTACAGCCCCCCAAGGAAAAGAGACACATTCTATCTACCCTCCCACAGAAAGGGAATAGATCAGCATTTAAAATATCTTTCCACTACTGTGGCCAAGTTGGATCTGAGATACTTCCACAGCAACTGATGCACTCTCTCTCCTGCAGCCTTTCTCTCCATCGGGGACTGCTGGATGCAAAAAATAGCATAGGGTATATTCCTATTCCTCTGCCCAATCAGGGGTCAGGGGGTGGGAATGGATAAGTCAGCTCTTCCTGTCTACCCATCCTTCACCAATCAGGGCTCAAGACTGGTTTTCAGAGTGAGTGTGCGCGCTGGCAGGTGGGGGTGGAGGTAAGATGACTGTGACTGACTGGCTGGCTCTCAGTGTGTGCTGGGTGGAAGGGAGGGGCAGTGTGCATGTGTGTCCAGTGGGGAGGGGAGCAGTGAGAGTGTGTGTGGTGGGAGGTATCTATCGACAGGTTAGGAGGCGGCTGGGAGATCAAGTGGCTAGGAAGGGTGGGGGTGGGGCATAAGTTACTTCCTCTCACACCCCCACCGCCCAGGCTACTGCCAACAGTATAACCCCCCTTTTAAGCTCCCCGACTGTCACCTCTCACCAGCAGTCCTGCCCTCCCCCCCAGACACCAGTCATTATGATACCAGGGCCACGGCATAGAATGTTCTTGATAACAGCAAGCCCCATAGCACAAAATGGGGATTTCTCTGTCTGATTTCTCCATCCCCCTTAAAATAAACTTCACTTCTACATCCCCAGACCTTAGAGGACCTGTCCCTTTATTTTTTAATCTCATTTAGGGATACTTACATGCCCCCTAAAAAGAGAAAACCCTGACAAAAACTCACCAACCCCAAAGTAAACAGCCTGAAAAATCCAATGCAAGTGAATGGAGACAGTTGCATTGGAACTAGGGTCGCCATATATGAAAATTTTTAGAGCCTTGGAACCTGAATTTCTCATAAGTGCCCTCTAAAAATTTGCATATATGGCACCCCTAATTGGAACCCCTACCCACCTTAACTAATAGAGCCACTCCCACTGGCTCTATAATATAGTCACTATCAAAACATTTACCTTTCCAACCTGAGATGTTCCATGCCAGTAGCTGAATCCCCTGATCCATCTGAATAGATGGAGGGGAACCTACAGGCATTTGTCATTTCAGTCTCAGGTGAGGAAGGTATCACAGTCACATTAGAATTCCTGTGGCCCCTAATAGTAGCAGAATCTGAATTTCCAAACTGCACCTCTTGGGGAACCCCCAGTTCATCGTGATCCAGAAACCTGGACTCCTACCATTCTTTCAAATCCCATCTTCTCTTTCCTGGCTCTGTATCCGCAGATGACACAGGTGTTCCTTCGACTACAACTAGGCCACTATGGATCCATCCGTTTGTAAAACTTGGATGGCCGGCTCAATAGGGACTACCTTATCTTCCTCTCTGAGTGATCTTCCAAAGAATTGCTTGTAATATTATAAACCTATGCATAATATTATTCTGCTCTTCGATAGGGAGCTCACCAAATGATGAAAGAAATGATATCTCATCAGGTTCTACTCTACCATCTAAGAGTTATTCTACCAAGTCTCTCAACCAATCAAAATCCTTAAAAAGAGAGAAAATGTCTTCCTCTGTCTGCGAAGAGATCTCACTCGGTGGAAGTGATTTTTCTTCCCTTTGATTTTGTACTACCTTATATTCCCCCGCCTGTTTGATCGCATCCTTAATCTCTATCTCCATTTGCTCTTGCAAACTGAATTCAGGTTCCCCTTCCTTACCTGTACCCTTATAGATTGCCAATTCATCCTGAGCCCTAATAGCTACCCCCTCCACCTTCTCAGGAATATACTCATCCATCTAAAGAGGGGCCCCTGATATAAATACAAGTCGTTCTGTCTGTGAAACCCCCTTCACCTTTACAAGTGTGCATTTACTGGTCTCAACAGGTGAGTCTGACATAATAATAGGCAACTCAACCTGTGGAACCCCCTTTACTTCTATGGACATGCACATTTTAATCTCAACCACAGGTCCTAACACGATTACAGGTAACTCCACGTGCGGAGCGTAATTTCCAACTGCCTTAATTGGGATAATACTAAGAACTTATGCTGAGATTTCCCATTTCCTTGTGCTGACAGCAACTCCTGATGAGTTACTGCAGCTGACTCCTTAGTTGTTGTAGAGTTATTCAACTGGATTAAAGACCCTGATGTCTCAGCCTGTGCACAGGTTATAGCTACTTTAGTTGCGTGCTTTGACCATCTCTCTACTAGATTTAAAGGTCTCTTATTCTGAAAGCATCTCCCCACACAAGCACACATTTCTTCAAATTTAGATTTTAAATTATAAATCATGGTAGTATCCTTAGTTGTCTGAAATGTAATCAAGGCCCTAGCTCTTACATAATTATAGTTAAAATATTGGATTTGTGAGACCGCCTCACTCCCCAGGTTCCAGATTGGCCCCTGCGGTCGTCCGGGGGTGCCGTGTTGGAGGTTCAACAGTTTTCTGGGGGGGGGGCCCACGCAGGATAGGGTGTTCTCGATGGCCGCACCGCTCCTCTGGAATTCCCTCCCGGTGGGGGCCCATCTGGCCCTGGACCTCCCGGCCTTCTGTAGGAAATGTAGGACCTGGCTGTTCCGTCAGGCATTTGGTAAGAGACAGGGGTAAGGGTGGGTGGGGATGGGGGTGGGTGGAGTGGGTTTTTTCCCTGTTACGATTATTATGTTTTAAAGTGTTTTAAATTGTTTTATACTATATTTATATTTATATTTTTTATTGTTATTAGCTGTTCTGGGCTGCCTGCGGCGGGGTATACATTTTGTAAAATAAAATTTTGTAAAATAAATAAATATCTGAAGGGAAGAACCATCTTGGTAAAATCTTCCTAAAAAGCAAAATAAAATAAAAATAAAATAATGCTTGACACAATCCAAATGGGTTAAAAAAAAAATCCTAGGTTTAGGAAAATTTATAAAGACCAACTTGCACCTGTCTAGTTGTAAACTCCATTTTATAACTGACCTCTTAGCTTCTTTAAAAGGAGATATGAGTGAGGTATTTCTCATCTCTACCTTTTGCCTATTAGTTAATACAAAAGACCAAGGGTCCTGAACTTTTCTTGTCCCAAGTTAGCCCCTGTATTACTGGTAAATGATGAGTTTTCAACGGGTACTGTTTTTCCAGAGGTCCATCCAAGAGCTGTCCTTGAGTAGTCAGTTCATAACACAACACTTTTGAGAGATCCACAGGTCCCTTCATCAGCTCTAGCACACCGTATCTAACTACCAGATCACTGATTGGGGCTTTCTCCCCTGCCTTAAGACTGTCATCCCCTTGAGGGCATTTATTCATCACATTTTCTTCCCTATCTGCTCAGACAAGGGACCTAGGGTCCTTGACACTAACTTCGTTTAGCTCCTGAATTGCTGTTGAACAACTACTCCCCAGGGGTTGCTGTCTCTTTAAAAGTCAACTGACTACGAGTAGGCAGCTCTTGTTGCAAAGCTTCTGATGGTACCACTCAAATTCCATCTTCCATCATACCATTCTGTTTCTGATCACTTTTTATTCTGGGTTCCTTAATAGATAAACTCCTCCTACCAACTCTTTGGTTTTGAATATCCTCAGGTGGAGCCTTTTTTTGTCTTATTTCCAATGAGACTAAACCATTTCTTAAAGTTCATTTGTTGCCTTGGACAAACCCCATGTTTTCGTCCAAGTTTAATGTTCTTACTTTTCTTACCCCTTGGTCTATTCACATTCCTCCTAATTTTACTGTCCAAAATTCTCCTATTTGTGAGACTGATTCAGTGAGATACCCACTGTCTTATCCCTATCATTGTACTCCGGTTTAGAAACTCTCTCTATCAACACAGATAATAAATCTTTATATTCCACAAGCGAACTTCTCATGCATGACAATTCCTGGAAAATTATTGCAACCAATCTGCTGACCAGGATATATCGAGATCCTAACATATCCCTTAAAGTAACATAGGGGTCCTCAGAGAAAGATGGATCTAACTTTTCGTAAGGTTTCTCCTCACTCATGGAACTCTCTATTACATCAAGGTAACTCCTTCCAAACTCAAAAGATTGGGAGAAGATTATTTATTTATTTATTTATTTATTTAAATGGTTTTATTACCCCACCCCTCCAGCCACAGGCAGCTTGGGGCAGCTTACAATAACAACCAGATAAAATCACAATAAAACTAAAACCATATTAAAACAATAATCGATTAGAACTATTCACAAAAGGAAAACAAAAACCCACATACCCCATCACCCACCCCCACCCCCTCATCCATCTCCCTCGCCAAACACCTAGTGGAACAGCAAGGCCTTACACATTCTTCTAAATGAGGGGAGATCCGGGGTCAACCAGGTCCCCACTGGAAGGGAGTTCCACAGCTGTGGTGCAGCCACTGAGAATGACCTCCCCTGCGTGGCCCCCCGGAAGACTCGGGGGACCTCGAAGAGGGCGTCCCTGGACAACCGCAGGGGCCGCTCGAGGGCCCGGGGAGTGAGGTGGTCCCACAGATAGGTAGGGCCTAGACCATTTAGGGCTTTATAGGCAAGTATCCACACCTTGAATCGGGTCCGGAAAACTATTGTCAGCCAGTGCAGAGCACAGTGAACTGGTGTAATATGTTTCCATCGACCCACCCCCGTCAGGAGAGGGGCCACCGCATTCTGCACCAGCTGCAATTTCTGAGCCATCATCATGGTTAGACCCATGTAGAGTGTGTTACAGTAGTCTATTCTAGAGGTGATGAAAGCATGAATGACAGTAGTCAGGTCGGAGTCCGAGACATACAGCCGAAGCCGTCGCACCAGATGTAACTGGTGAAAAGCACTTCTTGCCACAGCCTCCACCTGAACATCAAGGTGGAGTTGCGAGTCAAGGAGTATCCCCAGACTCTGTACCTGGGAGACCAAAGGAGGGCAGACCCAGTCAATAACGGGGGCGGCCAACTCCATTATCTTACCTACTAGCATCACCTCCATCTTGTCAGGATTCAGCCTCAGTCAGTTAGCCCTCATCCAATCCCCCACAGCCACCAGACACTGGGTAAGCACCGAGACTGCCGGGCTAGGCTCTGATGAAAAAGAGAGGAAAAGCTGAGTGTCCTCAGCATACTGATGACACTGCATACCAAACCTCCTGACCACTTTGCCAAGCAGCTGCATATACACATTGAACAGGAGAGGGGACAAAACAGAACCCTGTGGGACTCCACACGAGAGGTCACGGTATGATGAAAAATAATCCCCAAGCACCACTTGCTGGGTTATTTCGGTCAGGAAAGAATGGAACCATTCAAGAATTGTCCCGGCCACCCCTGCACAATCCTGCAGCTGTGCCACCAACATCTCGTGGTCAATGGTATCAAATGCTGCTGATAGATCTAATAGGTGTCACCATCTGAAATTGATCCCACAAACTCCAACAAGGCGGGGTGGCCATAACCTCCAGTTCACTTACTGTTTTAAGTGCGGCGTGAAAATCATGGTGAATATGAGCGATTTTATCTGCAAAGTAGTCCACAAACATGTCACAGTGTGCAGTAGATGACTCCACTCCTAGGTGGAGGGAGGCTGGACTGACCAGCCGCCACACCACCTGGAAAAGCTCAGCTGGATGGGATTTTTCAGATGCTATGAGGGTAGCAAAAAACTCTCTTTTTGCTACCCGCAGAGTCATGGCATAGGCCCGTAAACTTGCTCTATGATGCAGTATGTTGGTTTCAGTATGCGAACGGTGCCACCATCGCTCCAACCGCGGCTCCTCTTGTTTGAGCACCCACAGCTCCTCTGAAAACCATGGGGGCCTGTGGTGCTGTTGCCTGGGAAGCAGACGTCTAGGAGCCGTCTGATCAATGGCCTCTGTCAGCAGAGTATTCCATAATGCGACGAGGTCATCAACGAGATAGTCGTCGAGGTCAGAAGGTATCTCCCCCAGAGCAGTCCGGAACCACTCCGGTTCCATCAGTCTCCGAGGATGGACCATTTGAATTGGTCCTGCACCCTTCCGGGGGCAGACATGCGCCAAGAGAGAGGCCTGCAGGAGGTAATGATCCATCCATGACAAGGGCAATGCTGATATCTCCCCCATTAACGGAACCCCCGCCTCAAGTCCAGTGCAAATCACAAGGTCTAAGGTATGTTCCTCCTGATGTGTCAGGCCAATAACCAACTGGGACAGGCCCATGGATATCTTTTTCTTCCATCGTTCTAGTCCTCTCTTTTCCATTCCCAGTCAAGAATGGAACATTTTCCATCTCTTTTCCTTCCGCTATACCTGATGTACGTAATCCATCTCCACTAACCTGTGGAGAAGGATTTTCCTTTCTCGATAGGGTAATCCTTTTATCATTGTTCTCAACCATGAAAAATAATCCATCTCCATTAGCCCTTTTATTATTGATGTCTGGATCCCTTCCCATACAAAAATGTCAGAATCTTTCCTTATCTTAGAAATAGGGCAAATTGGTTCTTTTTTTTGTTTTTTTTGGCTCTCTCTCTTCATTTATAGCCTGAAAGAAATCCGTAATCTTTATCTGGTTAATAGGAGACTGATGCTCAGTTGAAAATGTCTTATTACATTTCTTACTTGCGTTCCTGGTAACAACCCCCATAATTATACAATGTAGATCTTTACGCCTAGGGTCACATATAACACAATGTGGTTATTGTAAAGAAATAAATAAATACAAATAATGCTGTATATAAATCAACAATTAAAAAAAGGAAAAGAAACCGTCACAAACAAAAAATGTCCTGGATGCTCCAAACAAGGTATTTTGGATGACAAATTGTCTTATGTCTTCAACCGGAAGGGTACAGGATCAGTTCGTTGGGTCCACCCCCGGAGACTTATGGAACCAGAGAGGTTCTGGAATGCTCTAGGGGATATGCCTTCTGATCTTGATGAATGTTCACTCAATGACCTTGTTGCTTTCTGGGACAGCTTGTTGGCTGAGGCTTTTGACCGAACGGCTCCCAAGTGTCTGCTTCCAGAAAGCCGACGACAGGGGTCACCATGGTTCACGGAGGACGTCCAATGAATGAAGCAGACTGGATGCCAGTTGGAGTGACGGTGGCGTCGAACTCGTGCTGAAACCGACCAATTACAGCTTAAAGTCAGTTTAAGAGCTTATGCTGTTGCAATACGGATAGCAAAGAAGGAGTACTTTGCTACCCTTATTGCATCTGTGAAGTCACGTCCAGCAGAGCTTTTCCAGGTGATACAGAGGCTGGTCAGTCTGGCCTCTCTCTGCCTGGAACTAGAATTTTCCAGTGCCCGCTGTGAGACGTTTGTTGACTTTTTCGCAGATAAAATCGCCCAGATTCACCACGGTCTCGATGCTGCATTGACAGTGGACGAATCAGAGGCACAGGAAGCCCTGCCTTGCCGATGGTTGTGGGATCAGTTTCAGTGGGTGTCGCTCGCTGACGTGGCGGGTGTTCTTGAGACAGTTCGGGCCACCTGTTGGGAATTAGATCTGTGCCCGTCCTGGCTGGTGAAGGCCAGGACATTAGGTCTGTTGCTGGTGTGGGTGGTCAATGCCTCCCTTAGGGAGGGCAGAGTGCCGAGCCGCCTCAAGGAGGTGGTGGGGCAGCCTCTGCTCAAGAAGCCATCTTTGGGAGACATTAGGGCTGTTGCTGGCGTGGGTGGTCATTGCCTCCCTTAGGGAGGGCAGAGTGCCGAGCCGCCTCAAGGAGGTGATGGTGCAGCCTCTGCTCAAGAAGCCATCTTTGGGCACTGACTCCCCGGCCAGCTATCAGCCAGTCTCTAACCTTCCCTTTTTAGGGAAGGTTATTGAATGGGTGGTGGCCCGGCAGTTACAGGAGCACCTGAACTGGGTTGGTTTTCTTGATGCCTTGCAGTCAGACTTTCGCACTGGGTTTGGCACAGAGACTGTACTTGTGGCCTTGGTTGATGACCTGTGTTGTGAATTAGATCAGGGCAGATCCACAATTTTGATCTTACTGTATCTGTCGGCGGCGTTTGATACTGTTGATCACGAGTTGTTGGTGACAAGGCTGTGGGACCGGGCCGGGGTGAGTGGAATTGTTCTTGAATGGCTCCGCTCATTCCTGACAGGGAGAACTCAGTGGGTGGTTCCGGGGAAGGTACATCATCCCCCTGGAATCTCACGTGTGGAGTCTACAGGGTTCTATTCTGTCCCCCTCTCCTGTTCAACGTGTATATGCAATCTTTGGCTGAGGTCATGAGAGAGTTCGGCGTATGATGTCATCAGTACACCGATAATACACAGCTTTACCTCTCATTTTCAAATGACTCAGGTCCAGCAGTCTCGGTGCTTACCCGGTGCTTGGCAGCTGTGGGGGACTGGATGAGGGCGAACCGTCTGAAGCTGAATCCTGACAAGACGGAGGTGATGTTGGTGGGGAGGGCTGAGGGGGTGGTGGCTGCCATCATTGATGGGGTCTGCCCCCCTTTGGCCGCCCAGGTTCGGAGTCTGGGGGTGCTCCTCGACCCACAGCTTCGCCTGAATTGTCAGGTGGAGGTTGTGGTGAAGGGAGCATTTCGGCTGCGGCCGTATGTCTCGGACTTGGATCTAGCCACCATCATCCATAATTTCGTTACCTCTCGACTGGACTAGTGTAATGCACTGTACGTGGGTCTGCAGGTTGCAGCTAGTACAGAATGCGGCGGCCCACCTGCTGATGAGGACAAGTTGCCGTGAACACATTACACCTGTGCTCCATACCCTGCACTGGCTGCCTATTGTCTTCCAGGCTCAATTCAAGGTGCTGGTTATGACCTACAAATCCCTAACTGACTTGGATCCTGTTTACCTGCGAGACCGCCTCAGACCTTGGGTTGTTTCGCAACTCTTGCGGTCGGCCGGGGGCGCCCAGCTCGAAGTCCCCCAGGTACGCTGGGTGGCGACGGCAGAAAGGGCCGCTCCTTGGCTGTGGAATTCCCTTCCATTGGAGGCCCAGTTGTCCCCGGACCTCGCCTCTTTCCGTAGATGCTGTAAGACCTGGCTGTTCCGCCAGGCCTTTGGAGCGGGGGGTTTGGTTTTTTTTAATTGTTTTATTTATTGCTGTAAATCTCCATGTCCATTTTATATTTTTATGCTTTGTGATATTTTAGATGTTTTTATATTTGTTATTTATAATTGTGTTGTAAGCTGCCCCGAGCTGCCATTGTGCAGGAGGGAGCAGGCTACAAATATGTGAATAAATAAATAAATAAATAAATAAATACTAAAGGCAGAAACCTAGTTCAATCAACCTGATGCCACCTGCAATCAAACTTTAGCAATCCTCTTCTGCCAGACATTGGCAAGAATCCCAAATAACTGGCATAAAATAGCAAGCACAGTACATATAAGCAATCCCCTGGAGTAAATGAGATCCTCACTCCTATGGAATAAGTAAATCAGTCCTCGCTGCTATAGACAGCGTTGATGCGGGTATAATAAACCCCTAAAACAACTGGGCCCTTGCTCCTATGCAGAGTGCTGGAGTGGGCAAACCAGTCGCCTGAAAACAAATTCAAACCTTGCTCCTAAACGGAGCAATGACATGGATGAATCAAACCCTTGATAGAGGTAAAAATCCTTATTCCTATACAGAGCGCTGATATGGATAATTCAAGTCCCTGAAACAAATATATATCCTCCCTTCTATAAAGAGTACTGGAGTGGACAAACCAGGTCCTGATAACAGAATCAATCCACGTTCCTATATGGAGCATTGATGTGGATGCATCAAACCCCTGAAGCAACTTGGGCCCTTGCTCCTGTGCGGAGTTCTGGAATGCGCAGACCAGATCCCTGATGACAAATTCAATCCGTGCCTAAATGGAGCAATGCTGTAGACTGATCAAACCCCTGCTACAGGTATAAAACCTTACTCCTGTGTAGAGTACTGGGTCAAGCAGACCCACCTGAAAAAACCAAACCCGACCTTCTCCTAAATTGTATGATGGTATAGGAAGAACAGGGCTCTGTCACCCAGTCTCCCAGTCCACTCCAAGGGCCTCTCACAAGGGCTGCGCCCTTTTCCACGTAGCCCTTAGGCATGCACCTACGGCGTGGCCACAGTTTGCAGACGGTCAGATATAGTCCCCCAGTAAGAACTGGAGAGCAGTCTCTCTGGGGATGCAGTGCTCACCCAGGTCATGTGGGTCAGGAGCAGGATGGAGGAATGTCCGTGCAGGGTGGGCGACCTCTCTAGTAGCTGGCTGGTGATCCGCAGGGGGTCAACAGCTCCAGCTGCTCTCCCCAGTTCCCTGGTGCACCATGCTGGGAATGTAGTCAAGATTGTTCTCAGACAGCATTAGACTAATGCTATCTGGGAACAAGCTGGACTACATTTCCTAGCATGCTCCCAGACAGTTTTAGGAGCATGCTCTGAAGACAAACCTCCCTCCCTCAGAAGTTAAACGCATGGTGGTGGAGTCCAGAGACAGCAACATGCCCAGCTCCTTGTGGGTTTTGGTGAGTGGCCTTCTTTCCCTGGCCCAGATAGCCCTCTTCCCTGCCCCCCGTTTCCCTGCCACCGCTGCCTACTTCCCTTCCCCAGCCCACTGCTGCCTGTTTCCCTACACCCGCAGCTCTCTGCCTCCCTTTCTTCACTCAGCCGAGGTTTTGCCAAGTGCTGAAGCTTTGGGTCCCTTCCTTGGAACTTGGCAAACCAAGGTCAAATGCACTGGGCCTCGGTAAATTTGGAAGAAAAACGAGGACTGAGTTACAGCCCTACTCTGAACCAATTTCAATTTTTTGTAAAAATTAAAATAAAACAATCTTTTCGCTTATGCAAATACTTTGAAAAGACTCTTTCATTCCCCATGACCCACATCAGACAGCCTCAGTTGGTAGTTATTTTTTGGGAAAAGGAGCAGGTTTGAAAAAGGCACCATGTTCATTCACACCTACTACAAAGAGTTGGGGGAATAGTGTGGTATGTATTTTTTTCAATAGTTTTGAATACTTATTACTGCAAAACGTGTAGGAGAGAAAGAGAGAAAAGGTGTGTATATATGCACTGCTGCCTTCTGCTGGATGGAATCTGCATTTCTCAAATGTGTCAGCTATTGCAGAGTTAGCTTTCTGTTGAATAACACGCAGCAGAAGTTTCTTCAAAACAGAACTTTACTAAGAACTCAGAAGACATGCTTCCATACTGTACAGACTGCATGGGACACGATGGAGGACAGAGAGAGGAGAAGAGAGGAGACAAGGAGAAAGAAAAATCTGTTTCATCCCCTGACCCTCCCCCTACTGGACAAGCCCCATATTAAGCTTGCAGGGCTTGCAATGGGCTTTTACTTGTGACTGTTGCACAATCCAACA
>QEPC01005198.1:2867209-2906467 GCA_003113815.1 Sphenodon punctatus
GCAATCCAAAACTCCGCTGCCAAGGTCATTCACTCTGCCCGTCGCTTCGACCATGTGCAGCCTCTCCTCTTCTCTCTTCACTGGCTCCCCCTTCCTGAACGTATCCTGTTTAAACTCCTGATATTCACGTTCAAAACACTCCACGACCAAGCTCCCCCTTACCGCTCGGACCTAATCTCCCTATGCACTCCTGCACGCGCTCTCCGCTCTTCCTCTGTCCTCTCCCTCACTCTCCCTCGTTTCTCCTGCTCACCTAACCGCCTTCGACCCTTCTCCCTCGCTGCACCCCATACCTGGAACTCACTCCCTACCCACATCATCCTTGTCCCCTCCCTCTGCTCCTTCAAATCCCTCTTCAAGACCCACTTTTTCCTTGTCACCTTTCCCAATGCCTGCTAGTCGTTCCCCGTACACTTACTGTCTGCCCTCCTCTGCAGACTGCTGCAACCAACCTGATTGTAACCAAGCCAAGCATACGCACCTGAGACTTCGCATCCGCTTGTATGTTTGTTGTCTTCTCCCCTGCCTCTCCCACTGTCCCCTCTCCCTGTCTCCCTCTCCTTGTCTTTTAGATTGTAAGTCACAGGCAGGGACCGCGTCTATTTCTATGTTCTGTACAGAACCAGGTCACACTACTGGCGCTATATAAATGTTTATAATAATAATAATAATAATAATAATAATAAAACTGTTTCATCCCCTGATCCTCCCCCTACTGGACAAGCCCCATATTAAGCTTGCAGGGCTTGCAATGAGCTTTTACTTGTGACTGTTGCACAATCCAACATCAGCCTCTATATTACAGTACGTACAAAGTAGAGGTCAATTCTATTGGAGTGAAAGGAAGTTTAAAATGTCAGGGCTGCCACGTCTTAGATTTTTTTCAGGAGGCTTACAATTTTAGAAGTTTAATTAGAGTTCTTGTTGCCAAAATCATGAGAATTTCCTCATACTCCCCCCCCACCCCTCAAGTAGGTTTCTAACTATCATGGTTGCAGTGTGTGTGTGTTGAATATGTAACTGTAATGCAACCAAAACAACCAAGAGAAAAATAAGATGACCCCCAGCATATATTATTCATTTTTTAAAAGCCATCATCATTTTCAGGGCAATTTAATTGTTTTTTACCTGACTGTAGTTTGCCACAATGGGGTGATAATAGACGCAATGAGGGTCTGCTATGGTCCACTTGGGCCAACATGGACTCACCAGGATGTCTATTTCCAGACTGCCAGATGTGGTCCCACTGCTGCCCTGGCCCAGGTAGGCGGCTAGGCCTGAATTGGTCGCACAGATGATCCAGGGCCAAGGGCTGCTGAGGCAGCCCAATGCGGACCATAGTGGGCCAACACATCAGTTTTCAGCCCCATCCCCACTGGCAATCGGGGGCTGCCATGGCAGCCTCTGCCTGGCCGCCATGGCTGCCCATCTTGGGTGGGGGGAGCAGAGGGAAGTCAACTGGGGGCATTTCAGGGGCGGGGCCACCTAGCCGCATGTTTGTTCTGTTCCCACTTCTTACTGGGGGCAGGGGAGTTCTTGCTGGCCAGCCTAGCTGGATGCACATCGGTTCCATGCCCATACCTGACCCCGTCAAAGACGGTTTCCCTCCCAGAGAGTGTAGCTGGCATGCTTGGGTGTTTATTGTCACCCAATGAGGCCAAAAGTGCACTTTGGAAAGCTGTAAACTTTGACCAGACTAGAAGTATTTGATTAACTGCCTCTTATCTCCTCATCCCACTGAAAAACAAAGGAATTGACTTCTTTATTTTTCTTTGTTTGCTTCTTTGTTCCCCAAGAGCTGGTAGAAAAATTTATAAAGAGGAGAAAATAGATATTTTATATATTTGACTTTGACGTTTCTGTTCAAACGTGTAACGATTTCTTATTGTGGACAAATATCATTGATGCCGCGCTACAGAAAGAGACAAAGGTGCATTTTCTAACGTGACAGTGCTTGGGCACCATTATGG
Organism: Sphenodon punctatus; assembly: GCA_003113815.1. Lineage (NCBI taxonomy): Eukaryota > Metazoa > Chordata > Lepidosauria > Sphenodontia > Sphenodontidae > Sphenodon > Sphenodon punctatus. The sequence continues at coordinate 2,869,180 of QEPC01005198.1, forward strand.
ACTTATCCCGTGATGGGGGCTGGGTTGCTGGGGAGAGCAAGGAGACACATGGACATGTGTCCACCCAGCCCCGTGCTGCACCCAGTGACCCACCCACTCCAACGGGCAGCAATGGTGGCCAATGATGGCTGCCAAGGTTCCCAGACCTGGGGGGTACTCTGGATGGGGTCCAGTAAAGTGGGCTTTCAAACGTGAAAGCCCGCTTTACACCCAATCGGGCAGCCGGATCCTAGCCATGGTGGTGGCTAGCATGGACTGTGACTCACAGAGACTTCCCTGAGTAACAGTCCATGCTAGCTGCCACCACAGCTGGGATCAATTCCATGCTAACACCTGGCAGCTGGGAACTAACATGATGGTGGCCCTGGGTTAAACTGGGCCAAAACAGGGTAAAGCAGGCCACCATCATGTTAGAAAACACCCAGGGATACGTTAAATGGGGTTTAGAAGGCCGCAGTCTTTATTAGCATATCCAAACATCAGCAAAATCAAAAAGGGGGTGGGAAACTCCACACCCCCCCCAACCTGATCCACGAGTCCCAAACCTATTAACAGATGGAGGCTCCAAGGTATAGCTGTGATCAACCTCCTGTGAACAAAAAACAATAAAGTCCTCCCCAACCCTGGCCCAAGACACAGGGAATGCCTTCTCCATGGGGCTCCCTTATGATGCCCCTCATGAGCAGGGGTCAAATGACATACGATGTAGCTGCAAGGCCGCACATGTTCTGAGTTTTTAAATGGTTGTGCTCGCTTACTCCCTGGGAAAGGTCAAGCATGGGGCCATTTTTCTGTCTGTGCGTTTCCCCTTTCCCCATCTCGTATGGAGCTCTCTCTTACTTGTTAGCAGTCTTTCAAAAAAAATTCCAACTCCATCCCACCCCCCGCATCATTGAGAAGGACAATTTATCATCACATGGGAACATTATGACCTGCAAAAAACAACAACAGCAACTCCAGGCTGATCAGAGGTTCCAGGAAAAATTCCTTCCTGGACCCAAAATAGGCGACTCACACATACATACATACAGTGTGACAACAACTAGACTGAAGAACAGGTAGGAGGATGCTCATGCCTCCACTCCCTACTGCTCCCCGACTGAACTGTGCTAAGGCCAGGGAGCTCACAATGGCAGCAAGAAAGTCTCATGATGCAAGACTTCCATCACACCATAAGAACATAAGAAGTGCCATACTGGGTCAGACCAACAGTCCATCGAGCCCAGCATCCTGCCTCCGACAGTGGCCAGTCACGGGGGTCTGGGAGAAGCACTCAACAGGTCACCATGCTATCCATTCCCTGTGGGTCATCCCCAGGCTCCCAACAGTAAAGGGTTTTGTTCCCCAATCCTATCTGGCTAATAGCTGCTAATGGAACTATCTTCCAGAAACTTGTCCAAACCCCTTTTAAAGTCAACTATACTGCTGGCTTTGACCACCTCCCCTGGCAGTATATTCCACAACCTAATTGTATGCTGAGTGAAAAAATACTTTCTTTTGTCTGTTTTTACTCTGCCACCTGTGAGTTTCATGGAGTGTCCCCTAGTTTTAGTACTAGTTGAGAGGGTAAATAACCGTTCCCTGTTTACAAGTTCCACACCACTCATGATTTTATAGACCTCTATCATATCTCCTCTCAGCCGTCTCTTTTCCAAGCTGAAGAGCCCCAACCTATCAAGCCTCTCCTCATACGGGTGCTGTTCCATACCCTGGATCATTTTTGTTGCCCTTCTCTGTACCTTTTCTAGTTCCGCTATGTCTTTTTTGAGATGGGGCGACCAGAACTGCACACAATATTCAAGGTGCGGTCGCACCATTGATTTGTATAGAGGCATTATGACATCCTCAGTTTTATTCTCTATTCCCTTGCGAATAATTCCTAACATTCTATTTGCTTTTTTGACCGCTGCGGCACACTGGGCTGAGGATTTCAGTGTATTATCCACAATCACTCCCAGATCCTTTTCCTGAGTGGTAACTCCTAGCTTAGTACCCAGCATTGTGTACTCATAATTTGGATTATTTTTCCCAATGTGCATCACTTTGCACTTGTCCACATTAAATCTCATCTGCCATTTAGATGCCCAGGCACCCAGTCTTGTAAGATCTTGCTGCAGCTCCTCACAGTCTGCTCGTGTTCTGACTACTCTGAATAACTTGGTGTCATCTGCAAATTTGATCACCTCACTCTTAACACCCTTTTCCAGATCATTAATGAATACATTGAAAAGAACTGGTCCCAGTACAGATCCTTGGGGCACACCACTTTTTACATCCCTCCATTGTGAAAACTGGCCATTTAGTCCCACTCTTTGCTTCCTATCCTTTAACCAGCTACCAATCCATAGCAAGACACTACCTCCTATCCCATAGCTTTTTAAGCCCATGGGACTCTTGTTGCCATGCTTAAGCTCTGGCCTTCTGTACCCCACCCCCCGGAGCATCCCGGTTCTGTCTCCTTCCTCCCCAACAGTGCAACACCAAACACTGCTGCCCCTGAAGGGGGTGGGGAAATGGGATCAACGAGGATGCAGCTCACTCCATGAAGCTCATTTAATTCATGGCAAAGTACTGATGTTTGAACTTAGGTCTCTAAAAAGATAGGTCAAGTGAATAATCCTTTCCAAACAAAAACACACAAACTATTAGTAATATTAGTAGTAGCAGCAGCACTCATAAAAGGGGCTATGTAATAATCTTACTCCTAATTAAAATACCCAATACAGAAAGATGACATTTTTCTTTCCTGTGTAGAAGGTTTAACTCTCAGATTTCCTACAAAGTTTTGATTAGTGGTTTTGGATACTGTAATATAATTTAAGGCTTGTGCTTTCACTTTAGTAAAAGTCATTGTGCTTCAACATATAGACTCTTTTCTGGATACCTAGATCAAATATGTTCGCATAACTGCTTCAGAAGAAACCAGGTAAATGATGGATCTGGGTGCAAATCAAAGAGGCCACAGGGTTAATCCTTTCCCTTTCGTCCAGAAATAGCGCATCTTGGACTTTATCTGGATCTCCCCCTTGTTAAATACTATCAGGACACATGTCGTGACATAATACTGGTGGGCATCTATACAATAGCCAGGAACTGGAAGGGAAAAAGCAATCTTACGAAGGAAGAACGAACAGTCCATATGTGGCACAATGCAACAATGGAGAAAATATTTGATGAATTAAAGGGGGACATTATGGACTTTATTAACAAATGGACTCAGAGTATGAAAGTAATGTAGGGTAAGGACCTCACTCAGACCCGGAACCCTTTTCTATTTATACCCCAACTTTAAACTTCTAATCTTATTAGTGTTGCTACCTGCTTTGTGGGAACGTATTCACTGGTACAAGATCACGGATGGACACACTGACCGTTTTTACACAAGACGTCCCCACGCAATGCACACATGGGTGCCTGCATGGACATGCGTGGGGGAGTCTTTTGTAAACATCATGGCCAGTGGGTGGGAGTGCGTGTGCACTCCTGCACAACACCCATCTCCACCCATTGCCCACGCATGCAGCAACTGGCAAAAACAGTGGTTGCTCCATGTGTGTAGATGAGTGGAGATGGGTGTGTGTCTGTATAACTGTCCCCCCCCCTCACCGCCCCCATACCTCTGCACATCCATTCCCCACCACCACCTTGGTCCATTTAAAAAGGGTCACTGTTTATTGTTTTGTTTTGTTGCATTTTATTGATGTTATTTATTTATTTAAGAAATGTTTACCCCGCCCATCCTGCCACCGGCAGCTCTGGGCAGCTTACAGTCAACAATAAAAACACTTAACATTCTCAAAACAAGGAGGAATTAAAACATCTCTAACCACCCCCCACCCTACCCATGCTCCCCATGAAAAGCCAGGTGGAACAGCCATGTTTTACAACAGCGTCTAAAAGAAGGGAGATCCGGGGTCAAACGGGCCTCCACCAGCAGGGAGTTCCACAGTCATGGAACAGCCACCGAGAAGGCCCTCTCCATCGTGGCCCCCTGACAGACTTGGGGGACCTTGAGGAGAGCACCACCCCGATGACTGTATGGGCCGATCCAGGACCTGAGGGGATGAGGCGGTCACACAAATAGGTCGGGCCGAGGCAGTTTCAGACTTTATAGGCAAGCAACAACCCCTTGAATCGGGCCTGGAAGTCTATAGGCAGCCAGTGCAGAGACCGAAACATATGTCCGAAGCAGACGCACCAGACGTAATTGGCGAAAGGCATGCCTTGCCACAGACTCCACCTGAGAATCCAAGCGGAGCTGTGAGTCAAGGAGCACCCCCAGACTCCGTACCTGGGGAACCAGTGGAAGGCAGACCCCATCAATGATGGGGGCCATCACCCCCGCCGCCTTACCCACCAGCATCACCTTGGTCGGGGAGGCTTAGAATTCACAAAACATTAAAATAACAATTAAAAACAACTAAAAGGAGGAAGGAAAATACCGAGACTGCTGGGCCTGGGTCCGATGAAAAGGAGAGGTAAAGCTGGGTGTCATCAGCATATTGATGACACCGCACACCAAAGCTCCTAACCACCTTGCCAAGCGGCTGCATATACACGCTGAACAGGAGAGGGAACAGAACAGAACCCTGCGGGACTCCACAGGAGAGGTCTCGGCATGATGAAAAATGATCCCCAAGCACCACTTGCTGAGTTCTTCGGGCAAGGAAGGAGCAAAACCAGTCAAGAACCATGCCGCCCATCCTGGTCCTGCAGTTGGTCACCAACATCTCATGGTCAACGGTATCAAAAGCAGCCAACAAATCTAACAGAATCAGCAGAGCCGAACGACCCTGATCTAATTCCCGGCTCAGGTCACTGAAGTCCCCCAAGACTATTGTCTCTGGGGACCTCAATACCACCCTCAACACCAAATTCACTAGAGCATGTAGGGAGGCTGCCGGACAGGTAGGCGCCCAGTATACAAGCAGCACTCCCAGACTGTCCCCTGCCAAATCAAACACCAGATGGAGACCCTCAATACCCAATATGGATTGCACCGGATACCTCCGAACAGCCCAACACTCCCTAAAAATCATGGACTCCCCGTCCCTCTGACCGTGGTTGATGCTACATGGAATATCCAGCCGGAACAAGATCAGCCAAGATAGGCCTCGACTCAGTGTCCAGCCAGGTTTCCGTGATACCTACGAGGTTGACTGCATGGTCCAGGATCAGTTCCTGGACCGTTGTTGCTTTATTTGCTATCGACCTCGCATTTACCAGCATCAAAGCATGGACAGGGGTCCTCTGATCCAGAACCACCTGCCCTACTGTTAAAGGGGTAGTGAGAGGGATCGATAATAGGCACCTGACCTGCTGCACAGCTCAAACATTCCCCCAATACGGATCATACCTCCCTCATCCCATCATGACCCTAATGGCTGTGTCACCTCCCCGCCCCAAGTTGGCCTCAGCCCTGCCTCCCCTTTGGCTGTCCCACCTCGGTCAAGGGGAGGATTCACAAACCCCCGTCCCCCATTCCAACCTCTAATACACCCCCTCCCTAACCCTATCCTGTCCCATAACCTGCATTCCCCCCACCCCCAACTCTAACCCCCCACAATAACCTCCCAGAAAATACCCACTATCAACTAACAACACTAAAAAAACACTAAAAGAGCCTTGCCCCCCCAGGCCCCACCAAGGGTCATGCCCAAGGGCCCTTTGGCACAACCCTTAGGCGCACACCCCTTAGGTGCTTGGCTGTGGCGTTGCCAGCAGGTGCGCTGCTTTCATTCTTGGCCCCACCCTTCTCCCTCTGCCCCTGGGAAGGGGGGGTATATCCATTACAGGCTTGCTTCCGGCTCCTGCCATGGGTGAGCGGCAAGGCAACAATGTGTGGTGGGGGGAGGGGGTGCCCAACTGACTTCCAGCCCTCTGCATTCCCTGTTGTCCCAGCCCCCAACAGTAAGCAGTTATGTTCCCCAAACCTACTTGGTTAATAGCCACTAATGGACCTATCCTCCAAGAACTTATCCAATCCCCTTTTAAAACTAGCTACTCTACCGGTCGTGACAGCTTCCTCTGGCAGTAATTCTGTTTTTACATGGATGCCCCCTCCCCTCCCCACTCAGTGTTTGGGTGGGTGTTAGAGGAGGGGGGAGTCTGTGTAAACTGTCAGTGGTGGGTGGGGGGATGAATGTCCACTCGGTGTTCACCCATGTGAACACTGAGCGGGATGGGTGGGGGTGCATGCGTGCTCGTGCGCAACACCCACCTCCACCCATGGAGCCCTCCAGAAAACGTGAGCAGGCTCCGTGGGTGGAAGTGGGTGGAGATGGGTGTCCCACCTCCATCCACCATGGCCAAACACCCATCCCCCCCCTCCATCCGTGTAAATATGGCCTAAGCGCCACAAGTTAATTGTGCGCTGAGTGAAACAATACTTTATCTTATTTGTTTTAAATCTGCTGCCAATTAATTTCATGGAGTGTCCCCTTATTCTAGTACTGTTAGAGAGGTAAATAACCCCTTCCTAGTTACATGTTCCACACCACTCATGATTTTATACATTTCTGTCCTATCCCCTCTCAGTCATCTCTTCTCCAAGCTGATGAGCCCTAAGAGCCATTCTATACCCTGGATCATTTTTGTTGCCCTTCTCTGTACCTTTTCTAGTTCTGTCTTTTTTGAGATGAGGTGACCAGAACTGCACACAATACTCCAGGTGCAGTCATACCATAGATTTATATAAAGGCATTATGATTTTTTCCATTTTATTCTCTATTCCTTTCCAAATGATTCTTAACATTCTGTTTGCTGTTTTGACCTCCGCTGAGCTGAGGATTTCAATGTATTGTCCACAATGACTCCAAGATCCTTTTCCTGAGTGGTAGCTCCTAATTTAGAACCCAACATTGTGTACATAGACTTTGGGTTATTTTTCCCTATGTGCACTTTGCAGCTTGACCATATTAAATTTAATCTGCCATTTGGATAGTCACCCAGTCTCACTTGGAGCATGCATGCAACTTGTGCACAGTATGTGCACTTTGAACTGGGCCCTTAGTCTCTTTTGCTTTAATTATTTTAAATATTTTTAAAATTGTCATTGGATGACAATGCATAATACTGCAGTTCCTAGGGAAGTATTTCCATGCAAATAATAGAGGTCTTTAATTCATGGATTATTATTGACATGATAAAGCACTAGAGCTCTATCTTTTCTGTCAGCCTGCACTGCTTGGGACCTCTAATCCATGAATCATTGACCTTTTTATTATTTTAATTTTAGATTTAAACCTCATCCTTTTCCCTAAAGGACTCTGAGCAGTTTACAGAGAAATAAAAATATAAAATACCCAAACCCCACATTTACACAAAATATTATTTACATTTAAAATTAAAATTTAAAAATCCCAATTAAAACTTACATTATTTTGTCCCCACCCATACTCATACCCCACTTCCTCACATGGGGGTGATGGCTTAATTCCCCCTCCACCTTGACTCCCATGCCTGCACTGCCCCTCTCGCATAGGGGCTGTGGTGCTCCTTCCCACATTCCTCAAACACTCCCCACCCTACTCCCTACCCTCCCACAATTCCTTCCCTCTGCCCTTAAAAACAAAAACAAGATTTCCAATAATGTCTTGGAGTCAGGTATAAAATGTACAGCCCCACACCTTGATCGCCTTTGAACAAACCACCACCTAACAGGAAGAAACCTTAGGTGCTGCCCTTGAGCAGCCACTTACAACCTTTGAAGCCCTTAAAATCCCTGGTGAGAGGGGAAACACAAATCAACACTAGAGCTGAAACAAGTACCCACAAAAATGGGTATGCTCATTGAATTTCCAGCATTGACCTGACAACATCAGGTATCAATTGGTACAGATTTTGACCCTATTTAGGTAGCCGATGTCCTGAAATGTTGACTTCCAGTCGTGGAATGTCAAATTCTGGTCCCGATTTTTCAACTTCCAGTACTGCTTTTTAGTTTTCTGTCCCAAAACATCCACTTCCTGTCACAATTTCTTTTGACTTCTAGTCCTGAACTTTTGGTTTTCCATCCCAATATACTGATTGGTAATTTGAAAATTAAAAAATCAGTATCAGAAATTACTGATTTTTTGGGTAGTTGAGTACCCAATGTAGTACCTAAAAATGCAGGTATTATTCATGGGTAGCAAATCAGCTACCTGCTTCAGCTCTAAAATATGGTTTTGAGAGTGTGTGGCTTAGCAAGCAGTTTCCACAGCTAGACTGTATCCTAGCGTTCCCCAGGCGCTGATACCTCTGGAGTCACAGGAGGCCATAATAGGCCATTATGGTATATACTGTGTCTGTTCATACTTAGGGATCTGTGCATTTATCAGCATGAGAGATTTCTTATGATGTTTTGATAGTTTATCGAGACAATGAGTTTGTATGTATTTAAACAACTCTCTTCTTCACAAATGGTTAGTATAGAATACATGCTCACAATAGGCTTGTTCCTGTATGGGAGTTTGATCCCTGGAGATGTGCACTTGCAACTTTTTGATTTTAAATGTTTCAGCCTCTAATATATTAAACACTATGCCCTTCAGCGTATATTTAGCATATTGTCTGTTGGTCCATATGACAGACCAAATTATATATGCTTTTGGCAAATCTGGAAATCCTGATGAAACAAGATATGGAAACATTCAGTTATTGCAGAGAAAAAAATAATGATTTCTCCTCTCACATATAGTGTATTAATAGGTCGAATTCTATTATTACCTAGCATGTGAACACATTTGACTCTAAGTTAAATCAAGATAAACCCAAAGTAGCCAATGACTTCAGTGGAGTTACTGCAATTTACAAAAGTTTAATGTAGTAGAATTTACAAGTACTCCAACCAGCCCAGTCACAAAGTTGATAGCCAACCTTCTCCAGTAAAAGAATATTGGTATATGGTCTGCAAATATGGTTTATAACAAGCAGCGAACTATCATTCAGTCAAGAGAGTACAAATGAACTGACAAATCATTATCATCAACTAGTTCATGCATATGTACACAATGCCTAAGTCTAATTCATACCAGTTTTGCTCTAACCAACTTTACTGCCAGAGGAAGATTTGCTACCAACCACATTGGAATTCAGATCAACTTAGAGGGGATGCACCCATTAACACAACATACCCTTCCACATTCCTCGAAGCTCAGATGAAAAGGACAGAGGTCTCTTACCTAGCATGCGAACACATTTGGCATTCTGATCCGGACTATCAAATGAGATTTCTCCACACCTCTGAAAGAAAGAGGGACATATTTAATCCAAGACTCTATGCAGTGTTTCCAAAAAGCCATCCCCATGTCCTTTTCTGTTTTTATTTGCACACTGGAGAGGTGTAGTGATCCACAATCCATGGGCCAGAGTGGTTCTCTCCACTGGCTCCATCTTCCTGAGCGTATTCTGCACAAGTTCCTCCTCTTCACCTACAAAACCCTTCAAAACCTCGCTCCCCCCTACCTCTTTGCCCTCATCTCCCTGCGAACCCCTGCTTGAGCACTCTGCTCCTCTTCCATCCCCTCCCTCACCCTCCCTGCTCCCCCAACCGCCTTTGTCCCTTCTCCATCGCTGCCCCGCATGCCTGGAACTCCTCCCTGCCCTCATCCACCTGGCCCCCACCCTACACACCTTCAAGTCCCTCCTAAAACCTACCTCTTCCGCTCTGCCCTTCCTAACTCCTGCTAATCATCCCCACCCAGGATTATCCCCCACCTGTTATCTGTAAACTAAATTCCCAACTTACTGCAAACAAGCCAAGAACATGTACCTGAGCTTCCGCATCCTCATGAATGTTGCATCCCTTGTCTCTCCCTCTGTTCCCCCTTCCCTGTCTCCCCTCCCCCTGTCTTTAGATTGTAAACTCTCGGGCAGCTATCTTATTCCTTGTAAAGCACCAGGGGCAGGTACATTGCTGGCGCTATATAAATGCTAATGCTAAAATAATAATAATAATAAGTAATAATAATAATTAATAATAATTAATAATGTAAGGAGGGTAGCTCTGGCATCTCTTTCTCTTACCCCTGAGCACAGTGTTAATTGTATTCTTGCAATGAGGGACCGTGAATAAAACTGCCTAGAAAATTAATCTGTGACTCAGTCAGCTCAAGGTGCATTAATTTCAAGTCATGGTAAGTGATTTAGATGGAAGATTTGGTGAACTATTGCTCATACAGGTTGTGCAGTCCTAAAATGCACTAAACATAATGGCTTTTCCCGCGGTCCAGTCCTGCTTATTATCAAGACTCACAAAACAAGGAGGATCCAGCTGTATGACAAAAGCAAAGCACTCTGCAACCAAAGCAATGACATCACAGCTGTGTAAAAAGAGACAGGAGAGAAAGGGAGGCTTAGGGTGCTTGCACATGTTTCCTGGGAGGGGGGGCAGGGAGGGAACCTAGCACACATAAGAATGCACTCTTCCATTTGAGAGCACTCGCTCATGACTGGGTCCCCTGATGTAGCTCTTACACTCATGGGTAATCACGGCTCTATTATCATGGGATTTAGCAATGTAGGAATGTGCTTTTCCACCTTTTTCTCGTGAGAACAAGTGAAAACACCCATGAGTGTAAGAGCTACATCAGGGGACCCGGTCATGAACGAGTGCTCTCAAAGGAGAAAAATGGAAGAGTGCATTGCTATGTGTGCTAATTCCCAGGAGAATATAGCAGTGATGGCCTTCACGGAAGTCCCACCCCCACAAAAAAAAGGTAAAGTGTGCAGGCACCCTTAGCTTAGTATTTTTCTGGAAAGCATGAGTCAGATGAAGAGACACCAACTGTATGAGGTAAATATTAATACTTTCCCATAGCTCCAGTATTAATCCAATCTGTATTTAAAAATGTGTAACAGGAGAGTTTTAGTTACACGAGCTTTTAGTAAACCTTGCAAAATTTCTCTCTCTCGCTCTCTCTTAAAAAAAAAAGTTAGTTCTGCGACTGAAGGACATGATTTAAAACAAACAAGATGTACTAGTTTCAAAAGAGAGGAAAAAAAGAGGTCTATGGCTGTTAAAAAAATAGTACTGGAGTTATCCTGTTCAACTGAGGATACAAAGCAACATTTCTATAAATGGTTTGCAGTGCTGAGGTATTGGGGACATTTTATTTCTTAAATTGTAAGATATTTGGGTTAGTAAAAGTATTTGCAAAGCTTTATAAACTTATAGAGCTATGCAAATGAAGTCATTATTGATTGTATTCCTGTCTCTTCCTCTGTTCCCCTTCCTTTTGTCTCCTCTCCCTTCTTTCTTTTAGATTGTAAGCCTACTGGGGCAGGGGCCTGTCTATAATTGTTGATTGTAAAGTGCCAGATACATTGCTGGTGCTATATAAATATACTTACTTATGATTATTATTATTGTTATTATTCATACCATATACAGTTTTAATAGAAATAGACTATTCAAACAGTCTGTCAGAGTATAGAAAGGAAGGTGTTCCGTCAAGACAAAAGGACTTTTCCTTCATTCTTTTGGAGACATAATGCAAAGAGAGCTGAAACAGCAATTCATATTTATTTATTTATTTATTTTATTCCATTTATATGCTGCCCCCTATGCCTACGGCATCTCAGGGCTGCTTCCAACATAAAATAAACAATTTATCACAAAATAAAATATATACAAATCTACATAAATATTTAAAACAATTTAAAAATAACTCCATACAAAAATTTAGCCCACCCTCCCCTCCCCACCTCAGAAGGCCTGGGAAAACAGCCATGTCTTGCAGGCCAGACAGAAGGCCAGCAGACTCGGGGCCAGTCGTGCTTCCTCTGGGAGGGAGTTCCACAGCTGGGGCCCAGCCACCGAGAACACCCTCTCCATTGTAGCCCCCCACTTTACGTGGGGGACCACCAAGAAGGTGCCCCCGGTGGACCGGAGAGTCCGTCCTAAGTCATGGAGGGTGAGGCAGTCCCTGAGGTATCCAGGTCCAAGACCATACAGGGCCTTAGAGATCAATGTCAACACCTTGAACCTGGCTCGGCACATTACAGGCAGCCAGTGCAGTGCACGGAGCACCAGTGTTATGTGCTCTTGTCGGCCCGTCCCTGTTAGGAGATGGGCCGACGCATTCTGCACTAGCTGCAATCTCCGGGCCAGCATCAAGGGAAGCCCCACGTAGAGCGCGTTACAGTAGTCCAGCCTCGAGGTGATGAAGGCATGGATAAAAGTGGCCAGGTCGGGTCTGGAGATATATGGGCTCAGCCTCTGCACCAGATCCAGCTAGCGGAAATCCACCTTCGCCATCACATCCACCTGCTGATCTAGATGGAGACCCGCATCCAATAATACCCCCAGACTCTGAACCTGCTGAGCCATGGAGGGGCGCACCCCCTCCACAAGAGGGGGCACCACCTCCCCCCCCCAGCCCACCACCATCACCTCCGCCTTATCGGAACTGAGCCTCAGTCTGCTCTGCCATAGCCAACTCGCCATGGCCTCCAAAGACTGAGATAGCATGGAGACAGCAGGGCCTGGGTCAGCTGAAAAAGAGAGGTAAAGCTGGGTATCATCAGCGTATTGGTGGCAACGCACACCAAACCCTCTCACGATCTCCCCCAAGGGCTGCATTTATACATGAAATAATAAAGAAGACAAGATTGAACCTTGTGGAATGTCACAGTCCAGGGCCCGGGGGATAGATGTTTCTTCTCCCAAGACAACCCGCTGGGTCCTCCTCGAGAGGAATGACTGGCACCAGCGAAGGGTGGTCCCATCCAGACCCCCCAGGTCATGCAACCATCTCAGCAGCAGTCCATGGTCCACTGTATCAAACGCGGCTGAGAGATCTAGCAGGACCAGTAATGTTGAACGTCCTGCGTCCATCTCCCGGCGGAGATCATCTACCAAGGCCACCAACGCCGTCTCCGTACCATGACCGGGCCGAAACCCTGATTGAAAGGTGTCGAGAAAACCGATGCTGTCCAGGTGAGCCTGGAGCTGCACGGCCACTGCCCGTTCAATAACCTTCCCTAAAAAAGGAAGGTTAGAGACGGGTCGGTAACTGGCGAGTGCATCCACATCCAAAGATGGTTTCTTCAACAGGGGGTGCACCATCACCTCCTTGAGACCGGGGGGCAAACTCCCCTGCCAAAGGGACGCGTTGATAATATGATGCAGAAATGAAGAACTGCAACTGATAACTGGGGTACATAAATGAAGGACTGCACAGTAACAGCTGGATACTGGTCTGGCAACATAGTCAGAGGGGATTTGTTCCTGAGGTTGTTAAACTGAACCCCATGACAAGCAATAATAATAATTTAAAGAGCTAATCAAGTATGGAAATTGAAATTTGAAATTTTGTTTCAAAACAAAATTCTGGAAGGAAGTGGTCGAGAGGCCTAGTTATCACTACATTCCCATCAGGGAGAAGAACCTGCTGAAGCAATGTGGAGCTTCCTGGATTGGAGCTCTTACTTGGAGGCACGCATTGTGTGGAACCCCTCTGGAACGTAAGTATCCCATCCCTGACACCACCACCCCGCTAGGCCCCTGCTCTCCCTAAGCACCCCACTCCTGACCCCACGCTAGTCACCCACTAGGTCCCACCCCCAGCCAGCGGGAGCCAGGGAAGGGGGAGTAGTGGCCTAGCACTAGCCTCCGGCCCCTGTTTACTTGCCCTCTAATCCCCTTCCCTGCACCTGGCCAAGGTCTGGCTGAATTCTGAAGTTCTGGGGCCCTTCCTTGGAACTTAGAAAATCAAGGCCAAATGCACTGTTCCTCAGTTTTTTCTGAGGAAAACCGAGTACCAAGTTTTAGCACTAGAAAAAACAAACAATTAAAACAAACACGCTGGGTCAGATTCATAGCTACACAAATTCCCTTCTTCTCCACACTTGAGGCTGCAAGCTAAAGCCACTTACTCTGGAATTGTCTCATTGAAACCATGGGACTGTTTCCAAATAAGAGCTCCAATCCAGGATGCTCCACACTGCTTCAGCAGGTTCTTCTCCCTGACGGGAATGTAATATTGACCCTGACCAGACCTTTCATCCACTTCCTTCCAGATTAGGAGAAGGGAGCAGAGTCCCCTTAGTCACAGGCTGTCTACGACTGGGACCTGGTGGAACCAACCGTTATTGGTGACAAAAGCATTGAAATTGGCTCCCTCCTCATCACATTTGAAGTAGGTGTCTGAGGGATCTGATCACCACGAGGTGGCCTCCTAGGTATTAAAGGCCAGGGGACACTTCCTTCTTTGCCTTTTCTAAAAATGGCCCTGCTAGTTAATTGTTTTACTTATTTAAGTACTGTTTTACAAACCATACTTGCAATCCACAAGCCACTTACTCCAGAATACTTCATGGCCTATATTATTTTAAATAGGTAATTTTGATATGTGATCAGAACACATTTTGTCTCAACAATTAAACAAAAAACCTATTTTCAGATGGGTGGAATCTGTTCTCAGAAGCAAATCATGCAGGTATAAGCTACTGAATATGTGTTCTGATCAGTTGTATATCAGGACAGAGAAAGAGATAGTAAGAGAACATAGATTAGCTACTAAACAAGTACAAGTTTTGGGGGTTGGATAAATTACATCCTAGTGTACTAAAGGAACTTGCTGATGGAGAGCGGGTGGGGTGCTGGAAGACTGGAGATGGGCAAAAGTTGTCCCTATCTTCAAAAGGGGGGGGGAGGGGAGGATCCAGGAAACTACAGATCAGCCATCCTGACACCAATACTACCAATACTAGGACAGATTAGAAAGCAGTCAATCCGTAAGCATTTAGGACACAATGGCCACAATCCCAAACACCCTCCACACATAATCCACGCAGCATAATGTGCTCTCAATGGACGTGCAAGCGGGTTGCGTGCGGACACACGAGGGGCATGGGATTGACCCCAATGCTGTTATTACTAGAAGCCAGCATGGATTTGACAAGAATAACTCATGCCAGACTAATCTTATTTCCTTTTTTGATTGAGCTACTAGTTTAGCGGATCATGGGAATGCCGTGGATGTAACATATCTTGATTTCAGCAAACCATTTGACAAAGTCCCCCCACGATATCCTTGGGTGAAAACAGACATGACACTAACCACCCTTTAACCACCCTTGGTGGTTATTTATGCATGTTGCAGGGCTATATTGCTGCCCTATGCAGCCCTGAAACATGCATAAATGACCACCAAGGGTGGTTAAAGGGTGGTTAGAGTCATGTCTGTTTTCACCCCTTGTTGACAAGCTGGTAAAATGTGGGCTAGATGATACTACCATTAGGCAGTAACCACTACCAGGTGAATTTACAGCTGGTTGAAGAACCATACTCAAAGAGTGCTCATCAGTGGCTCTCCATCAATCTGAAAGGAGGTATCGAGTGGGGTGCTGCAGGGCCCTGTCCTGGGCCCAGTATTGTTCAACATATTATTAATGATCTGGATAAAGGAATAGAGGGGATGCTTATCAAATGTTCAGATGACATAAAACTGGGAGGGATTCCTAATACCTTAGAAGACAGAATAACATTCAAAATGATCTTGATAGGATGGAAAACTGGACCGAAACTAACAAAACAAAAGTCAACAGAGATAAATGTAAAGTTCTGAATTTAGGTAAGAAAAATCAAATGCACAAGTATAGGATGGGTAATACTTAGCTTGGCAGCAGTACATGTGAAAAAGATCTAGGGGTTGTAGTTGATTACAAACTCAGCGTGAGTCAGCAGTGTGATGCAGCTGCTAAAAAGGTGAATGAAATTTTAGGCTGCATTAACAGAAGCATAGTATCCAAGTCATGAATAGTAATAGTTCCACTCTACTCTGCACTGGTTAGACCTCATCTGGAGTACTGTGTCCAGTTCTGGGTGCTGCATTTTAAGAAGGACATCAACCAATTGGAATGGGTTCAGAGGAGGGCGACAAAGATGGTCTGGGGTCTGGAAACCAAGTCCTATGAGGAAAGGTTGAAGGAGCTGGGTATGTTTAGCCTAGACAAATGAAGACTAAGGGGAGACATGATAGCTGTCTTCAACTATCTGAAGGGCTGTCACGTAGAAGATTGCAAAGACTTATTCTCTCTTGTCCCTGACGTTAGGACTAGAAATAATGGGTTACAATTACAAGAAAGCAGATTTGAGTTAAACTTTAGGAAGAAATTCCTAACGGTGTGAGATGCCAACAGTAGAAAAAACTGCTTAAGGAGGTGGTGGTCTCTCCTTCATTCAAAGTTTTTCAGACAGAGACTGGACGGCCATCTCTCAGGGATGCTGTAGCTGTGGATTTCCTGCACTGAGCAGGGGGTGAGACTAGATAACCTTTGAGGCACCTTCCAACTATATGATTCTTTGAATCTATGAATGGGGTAGGAATAGCATCTGTTCTCCTGTCTGCTCTGCTTTGCATTTTCCAACAACTTAGGAAAGAGATGCTTAAACAGCAATTAGATTCTAATTGAAGTCTCACAGCAATCAACGGGAAACTGCCCTTTGCCTTTAGTGGGAACTGCATTTATCAAATGTATTTGCGTTACCAAACAGGAGAAGATAGGTTTAATAGGCGTGGCCTTATTCCATGATGGGGAGCTTACTCAATATTTTCCAAGAACATATTTGACTTTTCTTGAAACTTTACTGATGTAATACAATTTCCTCCTGCTAACAGCAGGAGGAAATGGATTACGCAGAACAGCATATTTTGGTTTAAAAAGCTAACTTTTTTCCTCCCCGCATTTCACAGTATTGCTTGTGCTTTACCATTCCTTCTAATCCAACATTCAAAAGGACAGAAAAATTCCTGGTTTTTAAAAATATTTTTTATTAATGCTTTTGGGTGCCAGGGCAAACAGAAAGCTTCTGTACTCCTATGGAAAACCAAGAGGGGTGTTTCAGAGGAAATCAATGCTTCTTTCATTTCCTTTTCTCTTCTACATTGGTTGGTACTAATTTAAACTTTCTGAGAATTTTCCAAGCAATAATTGGGAGTGTGGGAGTGTGCATAAGGATCCTCCTCCCCCCCTCACTCCTGAACAATATATTATTCTAGTCCTTTAGATTATATCTCAGCACTATTTTAATTATTAGGAATAAATATTTACAGAACCATCAGCAGTAGAGACACCTTTGAGGTTTTGTAAATTGTTGTAAAACAAAGCTCCTGGCATATAAAGGAAGTTGCAACCCTTCAATTTCTTTCAAAACAGCTGGCAATTTATACAAATACATGATAATAAGGGTTATAGCAATTTCAATAAGGGTCAGAGCTAGCAGTCATCTGGAGAAGCCTCCTCCAAGGCCTGAGAGGTGAGGAAATTGGAAGACAAAATGCAAGCTAGTATTAATACTGAGAAACTCAAGACAATAAATATTGTTATAATGGTTCACCTAGCCAACTGTCCTCAGGTGTGTATGCTGTGGGATGAAGGTAGGGGACTTTCAAGAGGTTCTGACTTTCCTCCCTACGTGACAAACTGAGTTCTACATGGCCAGTCTTAATACTTACAGATAGGGTTGTCAGCCTGGTGCATAGACAGTCTAGGGATGGGACGATCAGGGAATTACCGATTACTGGTTTTACCTGTATCGGTTTTATTCGATACCGGTTTTATTGGTATTGGCATACCTTTTTTAACATTGCTGAATTTTCAGATCTTTAACATTGCAGCCATTTTTAAAATGGCCGCAATGTTAAAGATACGAAAAATCTGCAATGTTAAAAAACTGGTATGCCGATATCAGTAGTATCGGTTTTATCAGATTAATCCGATATTGCCGATTATCGGCATTATTGGATTAATCCGATACCGATAGTCCCAGCCCTAATAGACACTCACCTACAACCAGCTCAGCTTCCTGTGTGGTGTTGTATGATTAGCAACTTTGGCTCCAGCTACAGAGCTTTTGGATGTGCCTCATGCCTGCTGCTGCCTTCAAGGATTACCACCTTCCTTGGGAGTTTCTGTTAGGCAGCAGCGGCAGCAAGGGAAAGGGGATGTCACGCCCCTTTCTGAGGTAACCCTACCCTTCAGAAAGAAGATGGGAAACTCCCTACCCCTGTGGCTGTCCCTGGAAGCCTTTATTTGTCTGGGCGGGATTGAACTCTCTCTCCCCACACCATTTTCTGACAGTGTACAGACCTGTTGCCTTTTCTGACAGTGGCCAGTATTAAGGCTTCATAATAAAATGCAAGAACGCTGTAGTGGGCAAGCGTGGAGAAACTCCGTTCCAGTCTTGTCTTAATCCCCAAAAGTTAGAGATGGGAACTCTTCATCTCCATTCCAAAATTCTTTGAAAAACATTAAATACTGTAACTTAGAGCTGGAATGAATTTGTAACTTTACATTTCAAACTGAATTTAGACGATCTATGCTGAAATAAATATGCAGATTAAAACGAACACAAAAAATGGAAAACTTTGCCAAAAACTACATTTTTTCACATTTTGTTAACATTACCAAACTTTTTGTACCCAAAAATACAAAATGTGACCCCCCCACAAAAAGGAGGGTGGGGGGTGGATTAATTTTTATGGGGGGTGTTTTAAATCTGTTTTAACGATGATATTGTAGATTTTTTATGTTTAAAAATTGTTTTGTACAATGTTGGAAGCCGCCTCGAGATGCCGTAGGCATGGGGGCGCGGCATATAAATATAAATAAATAAATAAATAAATAATATAGGGTTAATTTAAAACATGTTTTGGGAAGATATTAAATTTTGTTATAAATTTTTTGATCCAGTTTTAGTTAGCACCTTATGACTTGAAGGTTATAGGTTGGATCAACTGAAAATATAGGCCAAAACCATCCCTGTACTGGCAACTTGAGGAACATAATCGTTCAACAACTATATGGTAATATCTTTAGTTCCTGTAAGTCTTGAAGTAATAATGTCTAACTACTCATGCTCGAAAGTAGTCAAATTAGAATACTATATTCCTGTTAAGATTATCCACATTGCAGAATATCACACACAATAATTATGAAAAACCTTAGCAGATCCTGATTAGAGATTGGGTATTTTCAGACGTTACAAGATCACGCTCAACCACAGTGAACCACGGTCAATCCCATGGCGGGGCCAAAGCGCCCTGAACGTCTGTTTCGCAGGTGCCAGATATTCACCACAGTCAATACCCACATCGGGTCAAAATCAACCACCCTTCCGGAGCTCCGCCCCGGACCATCTCCGAAAGCATGGTCAAAGAGATTCCCAACGGGAACCAACAAAAAGTAAAGTCTGGACGGCAAACACCGGCCGGAATCAAAGAAAAAGATTCCCAGCCAGGGACAAAGCAAGCAGCGTCACTGCCAGGAAACCAGCAACAACACAGGCCGGGGAGGGAGATTTAAAGGGCACACAGCAGCAGCCGGGACGAGCCGCCCCGGCGCCTTCCAGGTGCTTTGACCACGGCCCGGCCCGGGATCAGCGTAACGTCTGTTGCGCTGCCCCGGGCCATGATCTGGCGGCCCAATTCCCTGCCGTGGTCCCGGTCCCATCACGTGTGTTCGGGGCTTTTTTAGACCACGGGGGGTGGTTGTTCGGTTCACCCCCGCCGGGAATCCACTGTGGTGAATCGGGACCACGTAACGTCTGAAATCACCCATTGTTTCCTTTGCCATGCTTTCCTCATCAAAGAGTAGGTTTCAATCAGATCCAGACAGTCACACCCATCAGTTTAACACTTCTATATTCTGTCAATGTCGATCTCTAGCCACAACCTGGCAGTGCCGTTCTTTCTGGTATTCATTGTGCTATATACCCGTAGCCAGTCAAAATAGGAGACACAACCAAATGAGTAATTACATTATACTGAGCAAAAATGTTCAGCAAAACCAAGTTGCCAGAAGTCAGCAACTAGTTTGTGGGCTAAATATCCTGAGGTGAACCTTAAAGCAGCTCATTTCCTCACAAACCTGTGATTTCCTATGGTTAGGAGTGGTTAGAAATGAATTAATGTTGCTGGGAAATGGACATAACAGTTTAACATCTTTGTTTTCTTCCCTGGTCAGGGGAAATATGTGAACCTAACAGCATGTGACTTCATCGTTGAGGGGCCAGCACCATTTTGACACTCTTCTTGAGGAGTTGTCAGTCTTTCAGTATAAACTCCCTATTTTTAGATGCTTATAAGTCGGGCACTCTGACTTGGAAATCCAGAGCATTTTTATTTTAAGGGAGGAGTTAAGGCTTTTACAAATTCAAATGTTCTCCAAAAAGCAAGGAAATTGTAAGTTAAGGTCCCCACTATAACTTGCGTGCCACCTAAGCAATAGAAGACATTGGGTAATTTCAGACGTTACGGGTGCCCGATTCACCACAGTGGATTCCCAGCGGTGGCAAGCTGGCTAACCACCCCCCGTGGACAAGAAAGGCCCCAAACAGACATGATGGGAGAGGGACCACGGCAGGGAATCGGACCAGCAGACCACGGCCCGGGGCAACAGACGTTACGCCGATCCCGGGCCGTGGTCAGAACACCCAGAAGGCACCGGGGTGGCCCGTCCCGGTTGCTGCTGCTGCTGCTGCTGTCCCCCCACCACCTCCATGTTCAGCACGACCACCGCCTCCTCCTCCGGCGTCTCCACCACTTCCTCCTCCTCCTCCCTTGCTCGCTTGCCCTCTGCTCTCCTCTCCCTTCCACCTCACTCCATCCTGCCATGTCCCCCTGCTGCTGTGTGCCCTTTAAATCTCCTTCCCCGGCCCGTGTTGTTGCTTGTTGCCTGGCAGCGATGCTGCGTGCTTTGTCCCCGGCTGGGAATCGTTCTGCTTGATTCTGGCCGGTGGTTGCTGTTCAGACGTTAGTGTTTTTTTGTTTCCCAGTGGGAATCGCTTTGACCATGCTTTCAGAGATGGTCCAGGCTGGAGCTCCGAAAAGGTGGTTAATTTTGACCCCTGCTGGGGATTGACTGTGGTGAACATCTGGCGCCCACGAAACAGATATTCAGGGCGCTTTGGCCCTGCCACGGGATTGACTGTGGTTCACTGTGATGTCGCAACATCTGAAAATACCCATTGTATAGTCTCACATACTGTGCTCACTTACAACACA
Source organism: Sphenodon punctatus (assembly GCA_003113815.1). NCBI lineage: Eukaryota > Metazoa > Chordata > Lepidosauria > Sphenodontia > Sphenodontidae > Sphenodon > Sphenodon punctatus. The sequence continues at coordinate 2,890,173 of QEPC01005198.1, forward strand.
GGCTCCATACACTCACACTTTGCCTTGGTCTTTCAACCCCAATCTTCTTCCTCTGCAGGTTGGGGACGACACTGAAGCTGGGGACAGCAGCTCCTCCCCATCCTAATATTTTTTATTTATTTGAATTTATACACTGCCCTTCCCACCGAGGCTCAGGGCAGCTTACAGTCCACAAATCAATAAAATCCATACAATAAAAACTCCCACCCTCGCCTCAAAACACGCCACCCTTCCCCACAACCCTTCCCCCAAACCCAACCAGCCCCCATCCCTGTCTGCCAAATGCTTTCTCAAAAAAAGAATTTTTACACCATCTCCAGAGGATGCTTAGTCTCAGGTTCAAGTGAACCTCCCAGGCAAGGGAATTCCACAAAACCAGGGCAGCAACCAAGAATGCCCTCCTGTGCACCCACATCCAATGGACAAGGGTAACCAATGGAATCTGCAAGAGAGCACTCCTGTGTCCTGTAGGGGACACAATGGAACATGGTAGGACAGGTGGTCTTTCAGATATAAGAATTGCAATTGAAGATTTTCATGCATATTGGAAGTACTACAGGAGGCGGGCTCTATGGCACTGAGTTTATCTGCACTGAAGAGCAGGTGTCTCTGACACCCTTCCCACTTTTTGAGAAAAAGAAGGGGTATACCAGTTGGACTTACAAACAGGGCTAATGTTTCATTATTCATTGCAAGTATAATTACTTGGATACTACAGTGATTGGCATTCAATAAATATATAAATTGTCGACGCACCCCCTCCCAAGGAAGACGCGGACACTTGTATGGGTTTGAACGGCCGCACTCTTTATTGTTAGTCAATAAAAAGGGGGAAGAGGTGACCCTCCCACTTCCCCCTTTAAACTGGGGTCCTATCAATCTCTTCCTAACTGTTAACCATCGCCGCAGGAGGTTCCCTTACTGTAGCAGGCGCTGTCCTTGTGCCCTGTTGCCCATCTTTGCCGTCTTCGGGTTAAGCCCGAGGGGAATCCTCCTGTGCCCTACCTTAACAAACTTCTTAAACTTACACCCTGCCCCCATCCCGGTTTCACCGGGCCAGAGCGGGTTGTTCGCTCCTATCCCCTCTCGCCTACCAAGGCGGGGGTTTAAACAACAAGGATGAGGACACCGTAACCTCCTGTTTGGTACATGGTCCGCCCAGCAGGCTCGGCCGCTCGTCTCTCACCCTTGGGCTGACCATACAGTGGGCCGCACTGAGCGGCTATGGATGGCCTATACCCATCTCTTAAGGAGATGTTGCTACCCTATGCTATGTTAACCTTTTAAACTTTTAACCCTTGGCCTGAAATCAGGCTACCGCCAAGAGTGCGACATTTCGGCCTACCACCAGCAAATTTGCAGCCTTACCCTCTTTCTTGATTTGGCATTTCACTCCGGGAAAGGCAAAAAACCCCTCGCCGTTGTGCCAATTTTAGCTCAGGGAAAATTCCTTTCCGGTCCTAAGTTGCGGCCAGTCAGACTCGGAGTGGTGCCTTATAGAGGGATGGGTGGGTGGGTGCGTGTTCCACTCCCCGCTCGTCGCCCGGCCGAATGAAGCGGCTGAGCGGGGAGTCTAAGATGGCGCCCGGGAAATCCCGCTCTCGCGAGAGTCCCGGGCGCATTTCAATTTGGTTGCCTAGCAACCACGGCCGCTCCCTCGTCAATGCACGCGGCCGCTCCTTTCCCCGTCCTCCTTCCCTGGGAAGGTAAGCGGGCGCCGCCAAACCCCCGCCGCAGCTATCGCGGAGGGGACTTGTCGACGCACCCCTCCCAAGGAAGACGCGGACACTTGTATGGGTTTGAACGGCCGCACTCTTTATTGTTAGTCGATAAAAAGGGGGAAGAGGTGACCCTCCCACTTCCCCCTTTAAACTGGGGTCCATTAATCTCTTCCTAACTGTTAACCATCGCCGCAGGAGGTTCCCTTACTGTAACAGGCGCTGTCCTTGTGCCCTGTTGCCCATTTGCCATCTTCGGGTTAAGCCCGAGGGGAATCCTCCTGTGCCCTACCTTAACAAACTTCTTCAACTTACACCCTGCCCCCATCCCGGTTTCACCGGGCCAGAGCGGGTTGTTCGTTCCTATCCCCTCTCGCCTACCAAGGCGGGGGTTTAAACAACAAGGATGAGGACACCGTAACCTCCTGTTTGGTACATGGTCCGCCCAGCAGGCTCGGCCGCTCGTCTCTCACCCTTGGGCTGACCATACAGTGGGCCGCACTGAGCGGCTATGGATGGCCTATACCCATCTCTTAAGGAGATGTTGCTACCCTATGCTATGTTAACCTTTTAAACTTTTAACCCTTGGCCTGAAATCAGGCTACCGCCAAGAGTGCGACATTTCGGCCTACCACCAGCAAATTTGCAGCCTTACCCTCTTTCTTGATTTGGCATTTCACTCCGGGAAAGGCAAAAAACCCCTCGCCGTTGTGCCAATTTTAGCTCAGGGAAAATTCCTTTCCGGTCCTAAGTTGCGGCCAGTCAGACTCGGAGTGGTGCCTTATAGAGGGATGGGTGGGTGGGTGCGTGGTCCACTCCCCGCTCGTCGCCCGGCCGAATGAAGCGGCTGAGCGGGGAGTCTAAGATGGCGCCCGGGAAATCCCGCTCTCGCGAGAGTCCCGGGCGCATTTCAATTTGGTTGCCTAGCAACCACGGCCGCTCCCTCGTGCACCGCGCGGCCGCTCCTCTCCCCGTCCTCCTTCCCCGGGAAGGTAAGCGGGCGCCGCCAAACCCCCGCCGCAGCCATCGCGGAGGGGACTTGTCGACGCACCCCTCCCAAGGAAGACGCGGACACTTGTATGGGTTTGAACGGCCGCACTCTTTATTGTTAGTCGATAAAAAGGGGGAAGAGGTGACCCTCCCACTTCCCCCTTTAAACTGGGGTCCATTAATCTCTTCCTAACTGTTAACCATCGCCGCAGGAGGTTCCCTTACTGTAACAGGCGCTGTCCTTGTGCCCTGTTGCCCATTTGCCATCTTCGGGTTAAGCCCGAGGGGAATCCTCCTGTGCCCTACCTTAACAAACTTCTTCAACTTACACCCTGCCCCCATCCCGGTTTCACCGGGCCAGAGCGGGTTGTTCGTTCCTATCCCCTCTCGCCTCCCAAGGCGGGGGTTTAAACAACAAGGATGAGGACACCGTAACCTCCTGTTTGGTACATGGTCCGCCCAGCAGGCTCGGCCGCTCGTCTCTCACCCTTGGGCTGACCATACAGTGGGCCGCACTGAGCGGCTATGGATGGCCTATACCCATCTCTTAAGGAGATGTTGCTACCCTATGCTATGTTAACCTTTTAAACTTTTAACCCTTGGCCTGAAATCAGGCTACCGCCAAGAGTGCGACATTTCGGCCTACCACCAGCAAATTTGCAGCCTTACCCTCTTTCTTGATTTGGCATTTCACTCCGGGAAAGGCAAAAAACCCCTCGCCGTTGTGCCAATTTTAGCTCAGGGAAAATTCCTTTCCGGTCCTAAGTTGCGGCCAGTCAGACTCGGAGTGGTGCCTTATAGAGGGATGGGTGGGTGGGTGCGTGGTCCACTCCCCGCTCGTCGCCCGGCCGAATGAAGCGGCTGAGCGGGGAGTCTAAGATGGCGCCCGGGAGATCCCGCTCTCGCGAGAGTCCCGGGCGCATTTCAATTTGGTTGCCTAGCAACCACGGCCGCTCCCTCGTGCACCGCGCGGCCGCTCCTCTCCCCGTCCTCCTTCCCCGGGAAGGTAAGCGGGCGCCGCCAAACCCCCGCCGCAGCCATCGCGGAGGGGACTTGTCGACGCACCCCTCCCAAGGAAGACGCGGACACTTGTATGGATTTGAACGGCCGCACTCTTTATTGTTAGTCGATAAAAAGGGGGAAGAGGTGACCCTCCCACTTCCCCCTTTAAACTGGGGTCCATCAATCTCTTCCTAACTGTTAACCATCGCCGCAGGAGGTTCCCTTACTGTAACAGGCGCTGTCCTTGTGCCCTGTTGCCCACTTGCCATCTTCGGGTTAAGCCCGAGGGGAATCCTCCTGTGCCCTACCTTAACAAACTTCTTCAACTTACACCCTGCTCCCATCCCGGTTTCACCGGGCCAGAGCGGGTTGTTCGTTCCTATCCCCTCTCGCCTCCCAAGGCGGGGGTTTAAACAACAAGGATGAGGACACCGTAACCTCCTGTTTGGTACATGGTCCGCCCAGCAGGCTCGGCCGCTCGTCTCTCACCCTTGGGCTGACCATACAGTGGGCCGCACTGAGCGGCTATGGATGGCCTATACCCATCTCTTAAGGAGATGTTGCTACCCTATGCTATGTTAACCTTTTAAACTTTTAACCCTTGGCCTGAAATCAGGCTACCGCCAAGAGTGCGACATTTCGGCCTACCACCAGCAAATTTGCAGCCTTACCCTCTTTCTTGATTTGGCATTTCACTCCGGGAAAGGCAAAAAACCCCTCGCCGTTGTGCCAATTTTAGCTCAGGGAAAATTCCTTTCCGGTCCTAAGTTGCGGCCAGTCAGACTCGGAGTGGTGCCTTATAGAGGGATGGGTGGGTGGGTGCGTGGTCCACTCCCCGCTCGTCGCCCGGCCGAATGAAGCGGCTGAGCGGGGAGTCTAAGATGGCGCCCGGGAAATCCCGCTCTCGCGAGAGTCCCGGGCGCCTTTCAATTTGGTTGCTTAGCAACCACGGCCTCTCCCTGCGCAGTTCGCGCGGCCGCTCCTTTCCCCGTCCTCCTTCCCAGGGAAGGTAAGCGGGCGCCGCCAAACCCCTGCCGCAGCTATCGCGGAGGGGACATAGACCAAAGCCCATGTTTTTTGCTGTGCTAGTTATGATTTCCAAGGTTACTGTCTCTTAGTGCAATGCTATCAGTCTGAATTTTCTTGCACTGAAATCTTAGGAGTACAGTCTCACTGGAGTTACTGTTTTCTTTCCCTTTTTGAAATAATTTGCATATAGGAAAGGGGCTACTGTAATTATACTGGTTTGAACAAGGATTATCACTGGAAAGCAGTTTGAAAATCTGTCCTTGTTAGTCCCATTTCAAAAATCATGCTGATCTCCAGCTCATCTAGTGTCCAGCATCTTTTGGGTAGAGATTGTGTAACTGCTGCAGATGGCTTTCTTTACTGTGGTGAAATGTATTGGGTGACATTAAGTGCTTGGAGTTTACATGAGGGATGAATTTGTTCCCCAAACTTCCTGTTTCTCTTGCTGGCAAGTGGCCTTCTCAAGATGATTGTTGTGATTCCATACACTAGAACAAAGCCCTTCCAACTAAAAAGTGGCCAGTTTTACGAAAAACAGACACAGAAATGAACAAAGTACTGAGTCCACAAGATGAAATTACTCCTTACTCTGCACATAAGGTAGAGTTTTGGGCCATTTTAATGAGGTTGGCATGCAGGGTCAATCAGGACTGGCCTTACCACAGGGAGACCTGAGATGGCCGCCCTGGGTCCTGCTCTTTATGAGGGCCTCACAGCGGCCTCTATTTTCACCAGGACAAGTTGTGGAGGCACCACTCCATCACAGTGGGGCCCCAATCTTGACCACTTTCAGGGCACTGTAGAGGTTTCCTCCCAAGGGGGAGGGGCCACCATTGGTCCCATATTTTATTTTTGCCCTGGGCCCTGCAAATCCTAAGGCCGGCCCTGGTAAATGGGTTATGGGCTGAGCTCTATGGTCAGAGGGGCCCTGTGGGGATGGGGGGGGGGGCAGTCCTGGTAGCCTCAGGACCAGTGCTCGTGATGGGCTATTTCTGAAGGGTCTTCTCCCTGCCTGTGACTCAGGCCCAGGGTGGTTGCTTCTGTTCCTGTGGGGCCCTGCCCCATCCCTCACTTCATCTGAAAGTGTGGGGGAGCAGGGCCACTTAGGAAGGAGTTAAAGGGGTGGGGCTATGGAGGGCAAGGCTATGGGGCCCCTACATTTTATTTGTGCCCTGGAGTCTGCAAATTCTAAGGCCAGCCCTCTTGGCATTGTACAAAGCTACCTACAATAATTATTGAGTTACACAAATTTGTAATGCTGAGATCTCTAGCTTGGAAACAGCAAATTTATTTCCACCCTAGTCTGTCTTTGAACCTAGTTATCAAGTTAAGTTATCATGAGATAAATTCTGTTGAATCTTTGCTTGTAGAATGGATACAGGACTATCGCATTCGATATGTAGGACCATTTATTTATATAGCCTTTGGGCAAGGTCATTTTTTTGTTGTCAAAAACAGGAAACAAATTGATTACATACATCCACTTTCTACTAATTCAGGGTCTCTTAAAAGAGTATGTGCTAACAGAAAGAAAAGAAATAGTTATGCACCAGGCTTTCAGAAGTACCAAACTGACCAGATATATATACATGAGAATGAAAGCAGTGGTCAGTCTAGACGTATGTGGATAGAATCATCTCTCTTGTACTGGCTTTGTCCTCATGACTGGAAACAAATTTCTATGAAGAGACCTGCCTCACGTGTGGCACACACTAAACACTAAGTATTTTATAAAAGAGGCGATGATCCTGCCTACTGCTCCCTGTTCAACTTATTTTTACTATTCCAGGGAGGGCAGTGTGTGTGTGTGTGTGTGTGTGTCGAGGGAGTTATGAAAACTGTACCTCATTTATAAAAGTGTTGAATTGCTGCTGCCATGGGAATATTTTTAAATTGCCTTTGGCCCTTTGCTGTTCATACCTTTCACTATTACTTGCCAAAGTCAACATGTTGAACAATTTTATGGTGCAATTTCTTTCATACACTCCATTTCAGCAAATACAAAACCAGGCAATGTTTTTGACTTTTATTATTTACTTTTATTATTAACCAATTCGGTACCTACCGCCTAACATTCCTGACACATGGAACCCAAACATATCTTCAGTATATTGTGCCTAAGAGGTGTAGATGTAGTTAACAGAAATCTGTTGCTTCAAATATGACTACTCACATTCTACTGCTTGCCTTCATGGAGCTTTTATGTGGGTTAATTAATCTGATTGGTTCATGAGGCCTAGTTAACACATATTAAACTTCTGTGTAGGCAGGCACTCTTCGTTCAGAATAAGGCTGTGTTCTCATCTGCGGCAGCGGCAGCAGGACGGGCGAGGGAAGTCGTGGCAGCGCGGAGGAGCCGGCCGATGGGAAAAGAGTCGGTGCAAACGGGGATCTGCCGCGGCTTCTCTCGCACATGTCAGGGCGCAAAATCCTGTCCTGACATGTGCGAGAGATGCTGTGGCAGATCCCCGTTTGCACTGGCTCTTTTCCCGTCAGCCGGTTCCTCCACACTGCCGGGTCTTCCCTCGCCCCTCCTGCTGCTGCCACCGCCGGTGCAGGTGAGAACACAGCATGAGAGCGGCTTTCATTGTATTAGTTTATCTCACCAAGCCAGCAAAGAAAGAAAAGCTACTGAGAAAAGTTAGGTTAGGAAACGAGACCTTTTATTTTATTGATTTTATTTATAATTTATATCCCTCCCCTCCTGCCCACAGGGCAGCCCGGGGCGGCTAACAGCACTCAATAAAACAATATAAAAATGTTAAAACAATTTTAAAATACAATATGTGGGGAAAACCCCCACCCCCACCCCCACCTCCGCCCCACCCCTACCCCTCGCCAAAAGCCTGACGGAACAGCCAGGTCTTACATATACGCCGAAACAGCAGGAGAGTGGGAGCCAGCCGAGCCTCCTCCGGGAGCGAATTCCACAGCACAGGGGCGGCCACTGAAAAAGATCTAACATCGGTGGCCACCCGCCTCGCCCGGGGAACCTCCAAAAAGGCTCCCACGGACGATCTCAAGGGTCGCACGGGCACATGGGGAGTGAGGCGGTCCCGCAGATAAGCAGGGCCCAGGCCGTGAAGGGCTTTAAAGGTTAAAACCAGCACCTTGAACCTGGCCCGGTGCTTTATAGGCAGCCAGTGCAGAGCCCGGAGCACTGGTGTCATGTGCTCCCTGCGACCCGCCCCCGTCAGGAGACGGGCCGCGGCATTCTGCACCAGCTGCAACCTCCGGACCAGCTTCTCGGGCAGCCCCACGTAGAGCGCGTTGCAGTAATCCAGCCTCGAGGTGATGAAGGCATGGATGACAGTGGCGAGGTCGGAGTCTGAGAGATACGGCCGAAGCCGCCGGACAAGATGTAACTGCCGAAACGCACTCCCCGCCACGGCCACAACCTGAGATTCCAAGCTGAGCCGCGAATCAAGGAGCACACCCAGACTCCGCACTTGAGACACCATGGGGGGGCGAACCCCCCCAACAAGAGGAGATTCAACCACCCCCAGGCTCCCCAAGCCCTCGCCCACCAACATCACCTCCGTCTTGTCAGGATTCAGTTGCAGATGGCTCAACCTCATCCAAGCCCCCACAGCTGACAGGCACTGGGAAAATAAGGAGACTGCATGGCCTGGGTCGGTGGAAAAGGAGAGGTAGAGCTGAGTGTCATCAGCATACTGATGACACTGCATGCCCTGAAACCCCCTCACGATCTCCCCTAACGGCTGCATATAGATGTTAAACAAGAGGGGGGACAGAATGGCACCCTGCGGGACTCCACACGTGAGGTCTCAGGAGGAAGACGTACGCTCCCCCAAGACCACTCGGTGAGTTCTCCCGGCCAGGAACGAACGAAACCAGTCCAAGACCATTTCACCAATTCTGGCACGGTCCTGCAGGCGAGTCACCAACATCTCATGATCAACTGTGTCGAATGCAGCCGAAAGGTCTAAGCAGGACCAGTAAGGTCTGATGAACCTGGTCCAACGCCAGACGGAGATCGTCAACCAAGGCCACCAATGCTGCCATTGCACTGAAAGCAATGATACTTGGTATGCATAAGTGTTTTAAGTCCTGAGAAGTTAAAGAGATTCCCTGCTATTTTATTTAATTATTAATTGCACCATAAATAATCTTCCCATATCATTCGGAAGAAAGATATTGCTGAAGAATTGGATCCCCCTGCAAAAAACTCTTTTCCCTTTAAAAAAATAAATAAATAATGTTTAGGTAAAAATGACAATATCACACTAAATTTCAATAAGTAGATTTTAGTTTAAACTTGAAATGTTATTTTGTTTGCTTATAAATATATTTTATAAATTTTAGATATGTATAATAAATGTATAAATTTTGCGAACTGCTCTTTCTCTTTTTAGTTTTCCTACTGTTGTCCCCACTCCCCAGTCATTTCCCATCCAGGGGGGGGGGGAAAAGGGGGGGGAGGGATAGAATAACCAGGTTTTGTGTCCCATACCTTAAAATAAATTTGACTTAGGCAACCAGGTGTGGATTGGCCATAGGAAGCACTGGGAAAAATCTCAGTGGGTCGCTGGCTCCTGTGACATCATGGGGCCTGTCCAGGTCAAGCAGGGGCTGGTGCCTGTGGAGCTGGGCTGAGTTAGGCTGGCCCAGGGGCAGCTGCTGGCTGACCCATCAGTGCTGTGTGAGCCTGGCTTCCCCGTCTCCTCCCCTCCCCCGCCCCCGGCTGCGTTGGGTGGGTGTGGGGCTGCATAATGCAACTACAGTGAAACTGAACATATTGAGCACAATCCTCATTTGCCCAGGTGTGCAAGGGGATTGTATGTGTATAAATACATGCTGAAGTATCATGCTAGACTTAAGTGGGTGCCACTGCCAAATCTTCATTTTGCTGTCAGAGGCATCATTTTGTGGCATAACCACAGTCAGCAGGCTGTTGCCTGTAATGTGGGAGCACACTACATACGTCTGCAGCTGGGAGCATGCTGATGAGTGGTCAGCCACACATAATCGCTGATCATGCAGAGGGGCTGCTTAGTGCGGCAGCTTGGCATGCAACATGCGCATGTGCCCTTATCAGAGCTGTTACCAGGCATCTGAAGATTTGGGCACCTCCAATGAATCAGCGGTGCCCAGATTGACCCATCCCTGTTTGGGCACCATCAATGCCCAATCAGGATTCAACAAGCTACTCAATTGCACTGGCCAGTCTTTCAAAGTGACAGGAGCCAGCCAGCTGCAGCGGCTGGCTCAGTCTCTCTGTCACTTTGAAAGGCCTCTTCCCCCTCTCAAGCACATCACAGCTGTGAGGCACTGAAGGGTGGGGGAGCGGTGGCTGACATTTCAAATTGACTGGGAGCTGGCCTGGTCACAGTGCTCCAGGCCGGCACCTGTCACTTTGTAAGGCCACTCCCCCCTCCCCCACAGCACCTCTCAGTTGTGAGGCGCTGTCAGGGGGGAAGTGCTGGAAATGACAAGCCCCAGATGGAGTGCTGTGGAGCCTCACTCTAATGCTCCCGGCTGGGGCCTATTAGTTTCAAAGTGTAATGCTCACATTTTCGGGCATCGGGCACCCAATTGGTCCTTGGGTAGTCTGTCAGCTGCCTGATGGGGGGTACAAAAATGTGGTCATTATCTGCAGGTACTAATTTTAGTACCCATTGCAGCTCTAGCCCTTATACACCTGGGTAAATGAGGACTGTGCCCACTGTATATCTGCATCACTGTGTTAAAATCACAAACATTGTATTCATTATAAAATTGGGATGAATTTTCCTATCACTATGAAAGTTGGCAGAGAGGATTGCCTCGGTGAGGGGCAGAATCTATCCAACTTTCAGGCAAATCAGATGAAAAACTAGAAAGTTATAGACATTGGATTCTTGGAGGCAGAATGACATTTTCTCTCCTATGCAACTGTTTATGCTGAGGGAGATTTAGTTCTGGACGCAGCATTAAGAAAACTAGCAGTGCTTGAAAATTTAAGCGTGCTCTGAATGGATTTTATGATTTTAGATTTTGAAAACCCATTGTATAGTTTTGAAGTTCTGATTTTTGGAAGTGCCCATTTTGGCAAATGGGGAGAGTGAAATTTTCTTTTTGCTACTTTATGTGCAGAGAGCCACAGCTGTACAATGGTAAGCATGTTTAATTGATGGGCCAATGTAGTACATCTGTAAGGAAGTTTAATTGATGAGCCATTGTTGTAGGTTCGTAAGGATGTTTTATTGATGGCCCATTATTTTATGCACCTGAGGAGGCTTTTTTGCAGGGCCACTCCCCAGCAGAAGAAACTGACAAGGCACAAGGAATGCTGATTGAAAGCAACAGAGACAACAGGAATGCCAATTGAAATGATGGGGCATTGGGAATGCCAGTAGTCCTTAATAGGCACGAAACCAATAAAGTGTAGGGGTGTGCATTTCGTTTTGTTATTATAATAATGAAAACGAAAGAGGGATCTTTAATTTTAATTATGGAATGAAGACAAAACAATATAGTAATGAAATAACGAATTTTGTTTCATTAATATAAGTTAATAGGAAAATTCTGGAAAAACATTTCAGTTTCAACCTTTTTGTTTTTCATCCAGTGTATATTACACTGGGCAAGATTATACCCCTAACATAGGGCATTATGTGTGCCACATTTCAGAAGTATTGGATAAAGGACTTCGATTTAAAAGCATTTAAACATTTTTATTCTACAAAAATATCCATACACGTTCCTGGCTGTAACATCTTTGTCTCCCATCTGATTTGGATGAAACTCAACAAGGTTATACCCCTCCCCAAGGTCACTATCTCTGCCAACTTTCAGAAGGATTGGATAAAGGGTCATGATGCTATAAGCAGTTTACTTGTAAATGCATTTCTGACTAACATTTGTTTGTCCATCCATTTTACATGAACTTCAGCACGATTATATCTCAGACCTTTGGAATCATCTCTGCCAAATTGTAGAAAGATTTGATAAAGGGTCCACATTTTTTAAGCAATTGAATTTTCCCTCTTGAAGACTTTTGTTCTTCAGGTAAATAGCACATGCAGTGCCATTCAGAGACAGGTATGGCAGGGGAGAGGGGGCTGTAGAAGGAAGGGGGAGCATTCCAATAGGACAGACACATTCACTGGCTAATTACTACATGCTTCCACCTTTGGATCAATCAGTGGTGGCTTCAAGGCAGGCACAGAGGGTAGATATAAGCTGCTGTTCTTTGGGCCTGCTCTTTGTCTGTGGTTAGTTCTGGCTTTGGTCAGAGCATTTTCTAATACTTTTCTGGCACGCTTTCTGTGTGTATGTTCACTGCAAGAGTTCAGCTAGCTAGAGCTAGTTCACTGCTAGAACCCACTCAATGGTTCAGCTAGCTACATAAATCCAATCCCCACGCACCTGGGGTGCTGCCCAATATCCTCCTTCCCACTCCTGTGGTGTCCTCTGCAAGTTGAAAGACACTCCCATGCACCCTGGGTGCCCGCCCAGACTGTAGCCTGTGCCAAACAGCAGAGATGACAGATATATCCTCTGGCCAATTGTCTTGACATTCCAAAGACACCCTGGCTGAGACAGAGAGGTGATTGCCTCTCTTGCTGCATGCTTCCAGCTTTCCAGGACCAATCTGAGTGGGCTCTGAGGCAGGCATAGAAGAGACATAACTGGAACTTCAGGCAGCAAGGCAGAAGGCAGGGGGATAGTATCCCATAAATCAGGAGACATGGTTCACACATCCAGACTGGCCAATTGGCATCACAATCACATCCTGTAGCACTGTGACAGAGGACATAAGAGAATCCCTTATTGGCTCTTTCCTAAGCAGATGCTTCCAACAACCCAAAAAAAAATAAAGGAAAAGGGATAAAAGTGGTCACAGCACAGAATGATATATGGGTGACATTTCTGCTGGCCAGTTGACATCATCAACACATCTTGCACCACAGTGAGAAACATAAGAGAATCCCTGGCATAGGCTCATAGGCTCCAGATACTGTGCAGGTGTATAACTTTGGGACCCTTCATCAGATCTTTCTGGTATTTGGAAGAAGTAGTTCTAAAGGTCTGACATACAATCCTATCAAATGTCACGTAATACAATACCGGTTGGAATACAAAGATAACACAGTCAGAAATACATTTACAAGTAAATTGCTTATGACATTAGGACCCTTTATCCAATCCTTCTGAAATTTGGCAGAGATAGTACCCTTGGGGAGAGGTATAACCTTTCCAACTTTCATCCAAATTATATTGGAGACAAAGCCATTACAGCCAGGAATGTGTACACAGAAGTTCGTAAAACAAGAAGTTTCAACTACTTATAAACTTGGATCCCTTTATCCAATCTTTCTGAAATTTTGCACACATAAATGCACTCCATTGGAGGTACAATCCTATCAAATTTCCGCCAAATCAGCTGAACAATAAAAAAAAGTTACAGCCAAAAATGTGAAACCAATGGAAAACAAAAACAAAAGTAAAAACGGAAAAAGAGAGTTACTGTGCACTAGGGATGGGCGAACACGGTTCGGATGTTCGGAGTTCGGACTGAACTCAGTCTGTTCGGATGTCCAAACCGAACATCCAAACCGAACTCTCAAATTACCAAACAGTTTGGTTATGTTTGGATTAGTTCGGATGAATTCGGGGGCAGGAAAAACTTCTTTTCAGGACCAAAAAATAGGTTTCGGTGTTTTTGACTCTTCGGCCAAGTTCGGCCAACCCGAACTTGGCTGAACCGAACAATGACCGAACATCTGAACTGCATTCTGGTCACCCATCCCTACTGTGCACATCCCTAATAAAATGGCAGAGCTTAATTGAAACAAAGGAAGTAGGGGAGAAGCTGAAATTCCAAAGAATGGTGGGGGAGAGGGACTAAAAAAAGGTCAGGGCGGAAATAAGTGAGGAAGCCACAGAGATGAGATAAAAAGATGGGCAGGGAGAGCTAGATGGGAATGACAGGTAGAAGGCCATTTGGTGCATCTAGAATTTTGTGGGGCCAGGTGGAATGACAAATATGAAACCTCTGGGAGAGGTGGCTTGGTGCAATGACAGTGGAAGCAACTGAAGTGAAGAAGGACTGGATGGAATAATGGGCAGGAGGCCACCAGGAGTGATGAGTAGGAGCTGTCCAGGAGTGGCTGTAATGGCATGTATGAGGCCACTGGGAGTTGGTGGAATGATTGGCGGCTGAGTGGGATGATGGATACGAAGACACCAGAATTGGCTGAGTGACAAAGGGTTTGGTGGACTAATGGGCAGGAGGCCACTTGGAGCAACTGTAATGGGAGAAGGGGAGGATGAGTGGAATGGTAGGTGGTCTCCAGGAGCAGCTCAAATAACAGTTGGGTGGGTGGAATAACAGATATGAGACCATTGGGAGTGTCTGAAATAATGGGGGGCAGGGTGGAATAAGGGGTGCATGTGAGGCCATCAGGAGCAGCTGCAATGATGAAAGACCGGCTGCCCTTTTCAAAATGGCGCCGATGCTGACAACAGAAACAACAGTGACTGCTATCCTATATCAACCAGTTAAATTTATTAACCTCTAAAATAGAGACCGAAGTAAAAATTCAACAAAGCAAACTATTAAAGTCCAGTCGACAACCCAGAAGGGAAAACTCCAGTTGGGAGAAGCAAGGATGAAGATTCCAAATTTGCTTGAGCTGTACAAGTTCCTTAAAGATGGTTCCAAAACGCAGAGTTCAAAAAGAGGATGAAATGCTTGGTGTGCTTGCTGTCCTAGTCTCTTAGGTTATTCTGGCCCAATGTTTCGCTACAAAAGTAGCTTCCTCAGGGGCATGCTATATAGAAAGAGACCCAGTCTTCACCATACAGTTTCTAAAGGAAAAGGTGATCTAGGAAAATACTATACAAGGTAAACAATTCACCACAATAAACTATTATCTCAAATAGCAAGCAGCTTTACCAAAAGTGAATTCGAATCAAGAAATAAGAAGTCCACAAGGTTCACAATTAAACAAAGAGTAAAAATACACTAATAAGCATTTTAGATTAGACCTCTTAGGCTCCCTCAGCTTCACAGAGTAGTAATGCAGCAACAATATTTAAGATGACTTATAAGGCTAAAGAGCAGAGCTTCACAGTGGCTCAAGGTCAATGGAAACAGCCTCTTTTACTCTCAGCTGTGGAGAATCAACCCCTCTCTCTCTCTCAGTGCACTAACCCATAACCCCATACAAATACAATAAAGAACCTCATTACAAAGGCAAGTTGTAATTACCCAACACAAAAGGAATAGAACAACATCAAGTTAATACCCAAACCTCACCAGAACTTTCGTGTGTAAAAGGTTCTCCTGGTAAACTGCTTTGCTCCAGGCAGATGTGGTCACTTGGTTTCCATGGCAGCCTGTCTCATCTACAGCTGTGGCTACTCTAGGCTGCCTCAGGGCAGTGTTTGTGTGAAGAATGCATCCAGGAACTGCCTCAGGGCTGTGTGTGTGTGAAAAATGAATCCGGAACTTACTTGTGGACTTGTAAACGCAGAAGACTGAAAAATCCGGAAACTTTAATGTGTATGTAAAAATGCCCAGTTGTCCACAAGGAAACTTTCCCATAGGGATCCTTCTGTCCAGAGTTGTTTGCACTAGGGTTGATGTTGGCAATCTAGCTCTGATCACAATGGGTGATTTCAGACGTTACGGGTGGGCGGTTCACCACAGTGAACCCCCAGGGGGGGTGAACAGAACAACCGCGCCCCGGGGCGAATATAAGCCCCAAACAGACGTGACGGGACCAGGACCATGGCCGGGAACCGGGCCGACCCATCACGGACCGAGGCAGCACAACAGACGTGCCGCCGATCCCCAGCCGTGGTCAAAACTCCCAGAAGGCACCGGGCAGGGGCGGGACACAGACATGGCCACCTAAGGGCAAACGAAGCCAAAAGGCACACAAGGGAATGCCCACACAAGGGAAACGGGAAGGGAGCGGGGAAGAGGGAGAACAGGCTGACAGGTACCACACACACAGCACGCACACACACACAGCGGACCCGCAGCGGGACACACAGCAAGACCACACGCCCGGGCACACACACACACACACGGGAAAGGTCGGGAAGGGGGGGCAGGGCCCCCCGGAAAACAGCACAAGGAACAACGGGAGGGACGAGGGGGGGCACCGCGAAGGGGCAGGGCACAGGCTGAAGCAACCCCCACCCCCACAGCACCCCAGTCCACAGAGGCGCCCCCACAGCAACAGAGCAAGGCTCGGAAAGGGGGGGCCCGGACCCCCGGAACAAGGCACGCTGGGGGCCCGCACTGCAGAGTGGCCCGGCGGTGAGGGTCCCGGAGGAGAACGGTGGCCCCAAAGTCACAGAGGGGCAGATGGAGGGCAGCCAGGTCCGGAGGAGCCCTGCTGCAGGTTCAGCGACACTCCCCCACCTGGGGAAGGAACACGGTCCAGTCCGGGGGTGCCCGAACCCCCAGTTCACACAAGCACCCAGGAGGGGGGGTGCAGCAGGTGCTAGGTGTGACGGGAGCGGACCGATAGCTGCACACAGGCGGGTCGCGAGCCACACAGAGAGGTGCACCCAGCCACCAGGATGGGCAATGGG
>QEPC01005198.1:2911662-2931274 GCA_003113815.1 Sphenodon punctatus
CCTCCGTCTGTGCCCCCTCCACCTCCTTCGCTGCCCCTGCCTCCTCCTCCTCCTCCACCGCCACTGTCACTTTCTCTCCCTCCACTCTCTTCCGCCTCCCTCCTCGCTCCATCCCACCACGCTTGTTTGCTGCTGATTTCCCTTTAAATCTCCCTCCGGTGGTTGTGTTGTTGCTGGTTGCCCGGTAGCGACGCTGCGTGCCTTGTCCCCAGCTGGGGCTCGTTTCCTTTGGTTCCGCCCGGGGATTGGCGTCCAGACGTTACTTTTCCTTGGTTCCCGGTGGGGGTCTGTTTGACCACACTTCCCGGGATATTCCCCCGGCTAGCCCGGGAAGCGTGGTTGAAATTGACCCCATGTGGGTATTGAGCATGATGAACATCTGGCACAGACGTTCTGAACAGACGTTCAGGGCTCTTTGGCCCCGCTGCGGGATTGAGCGTGGTTCACTGTGGTTCAGTGTGATCTCGTAACGTCTGAAAATACCCATAGTCCCCAATATTCTTTCCTCTTTTGAAAGAAAAGAGGGAAGTTCACAGCCCTCAATATGGTTGATTATAAGCAGTTGAATATGAATATGCCCCTGAGGAAGCTACTTTTGTAGTGGAATGTTGGGACAAAATAACCTAAGAGACTAGGACAGCAAGTACACCAAGCATAGATCCTTTCATCCTCTTTTTGAATTCCGCCTTTTGGAAACATCTTTAAGGAACTCATACAACTCAAGCAAGTTTGGATTCTTCATCCTCGCGTCTCCCAACTGGAGTTTTCCCATCTGGGTTGTAGATTGAACTTTATTTAATAATTTGCTTTGTTGAATTTTTACTAAATTGTACTATATGAGAGTGATGCTATTTCTATTTTACTGACTATTGTATTATGTTTATTTCATCATAATTTTATCAAAGGCGAATAGTCGACTAAACTCTAACTGACTGATCAAGTTAATGAGGAGGGGCACTCAAATTTGCTTTTGGGTTCAGGAGCCAAGATTGTCCATACTTGTGTTCTGCATAAGAGCAAGGACATCTATTCACGGTTCCTTGACCCAAGGGTCTGTTTGTATATGACCTCTTCAAAGAGTAAGAACTATTATTGGGACTCAGGGGCCATGCACTTGTGCTCTGTAAAAGAACAAGGACAATTATCTGGGATGCTATTCAAGTCTGTACCCATTTTCCGCTTATACGCTTTTTGTGCATGGCCCTATATTGAAGGGTTATTGTAACTGTATCATTATTATTTTGTTTTTAGTTTTTTTGTATAATAGGATTATGGCGAAAGCAGATCCTTAATAAACTTAATTGTATAGGGAATTTTTACTTCTGTCTCTATTTTAGAGTTTAATACATTTAACAGGTTGATATAGGATATTTAGGTTGTTTCTGTACTAGTATATCTGCACCTACAAGTCTTGTTTATTGCTTTGTTGATGCTGCCAATGCCATTTTGGAAAAGGGCCGTGCATGTGCAGAATGACCCTGGACCTCATTTTGCATATGCTTAGTGATTTTTTAAAAAAAATATTTTTTATTTTAAAAAAAAGAAAGGAAAAAACAAACAAAAAGAAAACAAACAGGTCATTTACAACCACCCCCAAACAAAGGGGTTCTTATAAAGAAAATAAAAATGAATGGGGTGCCTTCTGCACACCTGCACTCAATACAGCTGTTTATTTGGGGCTGGCCTTTCTTACCACATATTTTAAGTGTACCATTGCTACAATGTAGTAAAGTCCTCAGAAGATCTGCTTTTCCAGTAAGTCTAAAGGTAAGTGAGCACTGAATACATATATGTGCAGCTTATCCAAAATAAAAATTTTGTTGCAATCTGAAAAAAGACCAGATTGGATGTTTTCAGAATTTTATTTCAGAATATATTTTTGAAATTTTGATTTATTTTTTTTGTTCCAAACAGAAAAAAAGAAGCCAAATTTTGTGGGATGAGAGTTCTGTTTTCTGAACAGGTATAATTTCCATCTCTCTTTTACACACGTAAGAGTGGTTTTACATCATTAATGTAAAACGTTTGCCAAATCCTACTAAATCCTTGTCAGCATAAAGTTACAGGCTGTGCAAATTCTAAATATACGTTGAGCTTAGCTTTATGATTTTTTTTTTCATTTAAAGAACTGAAAGTGTGACTCTTACATCTGAGGAGGCAGAAGAGACTAAATATTTCTAGTTCACAGTCCGGTTTATGATTTATTGTGCATAAAATGTTCAACTGAGGTCAACTTAATTAAAGACAAGCCTGAATGAAAATTCTTCCTCTGCTATCTGAACACTCCTGAACTTTGGGAAAAAATTGGATCTAGATCTAATCTTTAGTGGCTTGAGCCTATCTCTGCATTTAATGCTACTTATTCTTCATGATCCAATATTGCTCAAATGCAAATAAAAGAACCGCAGTGCTAAAACTGCTAATATACTGCTTGAAATGATTAGAGCAAAGCAGTTCTTTCTCAGCGTAAAAGTTAACAAAAGTAACATTATAGCAGGATTCTAATTTCAGTCACTGGTATTGAAGAGGTGGAATGTGTCAATGGGTGATTTCAGACGTTACGGGGCCCTTTGGCCCCGTACCGAAATCACCCTATTAAGTCCCCACCGGGATCACCCCATCATGCCGTATCAGACGTGCCGGGGGGATCCTGGTGGGGAATCTGGGAGGGGGCGGGGCCGCACGGCGCAACGTGCGGCCGCATGGCCCCACCCCCTCCACGCACCCCGCCACCCGCCCTCCGGGGAGACGGGCGGGCGGCGTGGCCACTGAGGCCACTGCGTCGGGCCGGATGCGCCGCGGCCCGGGATCCCGCCGGTGATCCCGGGCCGTGGCGCCTGACCAGACGATACGCCGGCATTCACCCCGGCATGGCATTGCATTCAACACACGGCGGCCGGCGGTCCCTCCGCTTCGGCCGCTCGTGTGGTGAATGCAATTCCACGCCACGGTAACATCTGGGAGGAAACATCCGTTTCCCCCAACAGACGTTAAGAGATCACAGCCACCACGCGGAATTGAGCGTGGTTGATTGTGATCTCGTAACGTCTGAAAATACCCAATAACACCAGTGGTGTTTTTGGTAGCACCTTTAAATCATGTATCTCAAGCAATGTTTGCAAAAAAAAGTTTGCAAAAACTGTCACCGGCAGGTACTACCATTTCACAGATGGGGAAGTAGAGGCATGAAAGATTATGGGTGAAAACAGACATGACGCTAACCACCCTTTAACCACACTTGGTGGTTATTTATGCATGTTGTAGGGCTGTATTGGTGCCCTATGAAGCCCTGAAACATGCATAAATGATCACCAAGGGTGGTTAAAGGGTGGTTAGTGTCATGTCTGTTTTCACCCTCTGTGATGTTGCCCAAGTTTACATAGGAACTCAGTGTGGTGTAGTGGATAAGGTGCTGGAGGTGGACCTAAGAAGCCAAGGTTCGAATCTTACACTCACCATGAACTCACTGAGGGGCCTTAGGCAAGTCACAAACTCAGCCTCCATTCCCCATCTGTAAAATGGGAATGTGTGTGTCTTCCTGTGTTCCCCTCACCCATGTCCATCTTATATTGTAAGGGACCTGTCTTCAAAATATTGTGACTGTAAAAACAGTGATGTGGGTTTTCCAAAAAATTTGAATTAAATTTTCTGATACAAATTTTCTGAAATTTTTCCAATGCCCTAAATCAATTCGGATTTGATTTAGCATGTTTATTTGACTCGTACTTAGTAAACAAAATGCAAAAAGGACACTATGTTAATTTTATGTGCTGGATAAATATCTCAAAAGGCTTTACGGTAGCCCAAAGTAGCTGAACTGAAATAAATTAGGGCAAAAAATCAGTAACGTGCACTTAATGTGGTTCAAATGTTCAAACAAATTCAAAGCAAAAACAAATTCATTTTTATTCATTCCAATAAAAATGATTTACTTGGAAATCATTTTTATTGGAATTAGGAGGTATTGGTATCCATTCATTACGTTACTAATTAATTTTATGAAACAATGCATTTTTAGAACTGGAAAATATTCTAGAAAAATATAGTGGCAAATTTTCCACCCCACATCATTGTATAAAAGTGCTGCATATGCTTAGTAGCACAATAGAAATGGTAAGTAGTAGCAGTGGTAGAACCAAGCACTTTTAGATATGGGGGCTCTTTCCTTTGGCCCTCCTTGCTAATGCCCATGTGGCAGATCTGCGAATGCAACCCAGAATCCTCATCACCAGTCCTACTAGATTACATCGGCAGTGCTCAGAATGTGTTCATTGCTTTCTGTGCTGCTGAACATCCTTAACTCTTAATGATGTCTAAAGGATTTATTGCTGAGACAGAATTGAGCCCGTTAATGCACGCTGCTCCACTACAAGAGTTTATAATATATACTCCACAGCAGAGTTTAGGCCAGACAGTCATACTTGAAGTGGGTGATGCAATTTTTTAAAAGGGTCTCCTGTTGGAACTGTAATCTTTCATGTTTCTAGATCACTTAGGCACTTTTTAAAATTCCATTCTAAAGACCTATTTCTGCCTTCACGTAAGCCGGCATGCTCCCCATTTATGTTAGCTGGATAGTGCAAAGGTATATCTGAGGAAAGAGTTAGGCCAATTCCATGGTTTATTTCCCTCCTAATGTTGATGGATAAGTCTAAGTGGAATTAAATGTAATTAATTACATATCAAAGGACAGCTACAAAAAGGTTTGCAAATACTCCTTCAAAATGTTCCATGTAATTTTATTCCCCGATATTCAAGCTCATCTCAGAAAGAGGAGACGTTAAAAAAGAGACTATATATTTATAACTGATAGCCGAGCAAAACCACAGAGTTTAAGAAACCTCTAAATAAGACTATTCTTCCCATCTGTATGTAATGTAGTCCAGTGAAAGGATAACAAGGTTATGGGTTTGGGTTTATAATGTTTTTCTAGTGTTTTATGTGGTATTTCACAACCCATCTGGGCCTCCTCTGTTAGTACATGAGGAAACTTCCATTGCAATATTAAATTCACCATGTGAAAAAACACGGAATATGACTCCTGTAATGTGAATGTGCCTCCTTGGGCAGCTTGGCTCTTGCTCATTTAGAGAATTAACCTTTAAAAAGACACACAGTACAGTTTGGCCACTACCAATAAACAAAGTATTTTATTTCTTATAGCTTTAACCACAGATGGTTTAAAAAAACGCTTCATTCATCAATACTGTATATTCCTTGCATATTCTTCCACACACACCCAGGGCACAATGCAAACCCACAACAAAACACTAGGGGTGGGTAATTCATTTTTGCTATAATAAAGGAAACAAACATTTTGTAATAACGAAAATGAAA
Organism: Sphenodon punctatus; assembly: GCA_003113815.1. Lineage (NCBI taxonomy): Eukaryota > Metazoa > Chordata > Lepidosauria > Sphenodontia > Sphenodontidae > Sphenodon > Sphenodon punctatus. The sequence continues at coordinate 2,917,000 of QEPC01005198.1, forward strand.
AAATAATAATAACGAAAACGAAAACAAATTTTTATTTTTGAAATAATGGGGAAAAACTGAAAAATGTATTTCTGGTTATATCTTTTTTGTTTCTTATTCCATTCCAATGAAACCTATGGAAATTGTACCCCCAATGGAGGGCACTAAGAGAACCAAATTTCAAAATGATTGGATAAAGGAAACTGATTTTAGAAGCTATTGAATGTTGTGATTTTAAGAAAAGCTCCTACACATTTCTGGCTACAACTTCTTTATCTTCTAACCACTTTGCACGAAAACTAGGACTGCTATGTCCCTCTACAAGTTTACCAATCTTGCCAAATTTCACAAAGATTGGATAAACGGTCCTGACGTTATAAGCCATTAACTTGAAAAAGCATTTCCAGCTGTAATATTTTTATATTCCTTCCTGTTTACAAGACATATGGCAGGGATGTATCACATCCCTTCCCTGTTCATCTCTGCCAAATTACAAGACAATTTGATAGAGGGCCCCAATTTTATAAGCAATTGAAGCTGTCCCCTTGAAGACCATTAGTCAGATAAATAGCAACACATGCAGTGCCAGTCAGAGGCAGGCACCTGGCATGGCAGAGGGAGGGAGGCTGTAGTAGGGAGGATGGGGAGCAACCCAACAGACTTAGACACATTCACTGGCCAATTACTGCATGCTTCCAGCTTTACAGGACCAATCGGTGGTGGTTTCGAGGCGGGCATAGGGGGTCACCCTGAGGCAGGCATAGAAGGGTCATAAGTGGAACTTTGGGGATAGAATCCCAGCAATCAGGAGACATGGTTTACACATCCAGGCTGGCCAATTATCATCACAATCACATCCTGCAGTACCGTGACAGAGGACATAAGATAATCTCTATTGGCTTTTCCCTAAACAGATGCTTCCAACTTCCCAGTAACAAATGGGGGAGAGAACTTGGGGGTGGTCACAGCACAGAATGAGGATATTTGGTTGACATTTCTTCTGGCCAATTGGCATCACAAACCGATCGTATACCACAGTGACATGTAAAAGAATCCCTGGCATAAGCTCATTCTCTGCATATGCTGTTAAGGCATATAAAATTCTGACTCTTTAACACATCTTTCTGATATTTGGCAGAGATGATCCTGTAGGTGTATGATACAGCCCTGCCAAATTTAATGTACACTGGTTGGACTATAAAGATGTTACAGCCATACATACATTTATAAGTTAATTGCTAAGACCACCAGAACCCTTTATCCAATCCTTCTGAAATTTGGCACATGTAGTAAACATGGTGAGGGGTATACACCTGCCACGTTTAATCCACATTACATGGGAGAAAAGGAAGTTACAGCCAGGAATGTATATGCAGATGTTTGCAAAATAACATAACTGCTTATAAAATCGGATTCCTTTATTCAATCGTTCTGATAGTTGGTACACTTAATGCCTTGTATTGGAGGTACAATATTTCCAAGTTCCATCTAAATATAATAAAAAACAAACAAGTTACAGCCAAAAATGTGTTTTCCATTAAAACCAATGAAAATCAAAAACAAAAACAAAAATGAATTTTTGTTATTTATGAAAATGAAAATGAATGATTTACATAATGAAAACTAAAACCAAAAAACAAGAATGACATGGGTCCCTGATGCACACCTCTACAAAATGCACAACCAGAAAGTGGGGATGGGAGAGATGATGGGCTTTGAAATGCCTGATACCAAGTAACTCAGCTAACTTTGCCACTATGCTTTTGTAGCTTCTCTCTGTCCAGTTAATTCTCATTCATCTCAATTGTGGACTTTTCTTTCCTCCTGAATTTATTTCACCTGTCTTTTATACACCTGTAAATACAATACATGTCAATTTGCATGTTGTTATGATATACATGGATGGCCTTAGGATTTGCAGGGCCCAGGACAAAGATAAAATGGGCACGTGGGGGTGGCTCCTTCCCCTTGGGGGGAAACCTCTGTGGTGCCCTGAAGGTGGTCATGTTTGTGGCCCCACTGAGAGGGACTGGTACCCCCACAACCCATCCTGGTGAAAATAGAGGCCGCTGCATGGCCCTCAGAAAGAGCAGGGCCCAGGACAGCTTCTCCAGGTTGCCCTGTAGTAAGGCTGGCCCTGATGACATGCCATTTCATTTTGTGGACAACATCATAGGAAAAAAGAGTGTAGGGGCCACCTCATTCTCAATATCTAGTTCTACATGACTAGGTCTTCAAATTGGTTTTACAGTATAATTCCCAAGCTGCTTAGCACCAGAGCTAGACCTTTACACCAAAGTGAGTCTTGTTCACTTCAGTGGGGATGTTAAACAGATTAAGGATCACACTGCTCGTCAGCAACCACAAAGAATGGTTCCACAGACTATATTTTGAGAGCTATTCGAATAGCATAAAAACCAGAGAGATTATAAAAAGTGATCACTTCCAGCAAGAAAACAACAACAAAAAAACAACCCGACAATTCTCTTTAGTGCAGACCAATTTCCCAAGACTTGCTAAGTACTGTGATGTCTTAGGAAGACATTAGCCATTGCTACCATACAACACCCTGACAAATAAGACCGTTGTGCACCAAAGCAACTTAGAATAAAGCTCTTACAAGGAATATCCTCGATAACTTAGGGGATGTTGATTGTAATTCAAGGCTGCCAGCAATTGGTGCCAAAGACACTAAACACCGGGTAAACTTAGTCTCCTTTCATAACAAAGATTAATTATTAAAAGGTCTTGGCTGTCCATGGCAGGACTCGGCATAGCATTGTAGCACCAGGGTGTAGTGCCAAAGCTGTTCTCAATCGTCTCTGAAATGTTGTGAGACTGCTGCCTCAAATCTTAGCAGGGTGTCTACAACCTGACACCTTGGGGACCTGTCTTTCAAAGAAACCCAGAGGAGAACAAAAAACTGTCATTCAACCAAGCAAAGCCAAGGGTCCCACCTCCTCACCTCCTAAAGAGGAAACAAAGAGTTCCTACAACCTTCACAGCCAAACCCTGGAATGCTTGGAGACTGTCTGAAAAACTCTTTCTCCTATAAAATGTAACAACAAAGAAACTGTCATCACAAACAGAAAGAAGTGGAGTCAGTGAAGTCAAAAAGAAATTCCATACATGGATCCTTCTATAGCAATAAACTGTGTTTCCAGGATACCAGTATTCCCAGTTGCCTTGACCTCCTCTCCAGGACAGAAAGTCTTAATATGCGTTCATATGTACATCATAGACTGCACTCCACCATGAAATAACCAATCTGCCCTGCCCTCACTTTTTATAGGGCTGCATGAATTGTGTGATCCTGTGACTGCAACAATTTTCGAGGACTCTGGCACTTAGTCAAATTCTTACAGAAACTACTTCTAGCAGCACAGAATTACAGCCTGAGGGGGCAACATTATGGGCATTTTCAGACAGGACACTCCAGTCCCCACCCACATCTCAGCCACTATACATGTTACAGGGCACCCATAGGGCAACACTGCAGCCCTGCAACATGTATGGTGGGTGGGTAGCGGGTGGAAAGTGTCTTGTCTGAAAATGCTCTATATGCAAGCAAATGGGCTGCATGTACTCTCAGCTACTGCCTTATATTCTATGGCCTTCGTGCTTCCTGCAGCAGCTACCCAGGAGCAGCCTGTGACCCACCACTGCAGGGAAAAAACAACCCAAAATGACTCTCAAACCTGCCAAAAGGTCTGCGAGGTATTTTGTAACTATTTAAAAGATATCAGATTCTAAAATGAATGGAATGAATTCTGGGAAATCATTTGTATTAAAATTTACATGTGTACAAATTAGTTGATTTATAATTTATTCTGGATGGAAGAGAACAAGATCCTGGAATTAGAGCAAGCGGGGTTCCAGCGGGGTAGATCTACGCTGGACCAGGCGCTCGTGCTTTCTCTGCTTATTAGTAAATCTGTAAACCAGACAGGGGAATGCTTCCTATGTTTTATAGATCTTTCAAGGGCATTTGATTCGATCGATAGGGAGAGGCTGTGGCGGAAGCCCAGCACGACCACCATAGACCGTAGACTATTGTATTTGATACTAAAATTGCACGAGGAGAACACTATCCGGGTCAGAATGGATTCATTATCTAATATGTCGGAGGAAATACAGGTGGAAAGGGGGGGTCAGGCGGGGTGCCTACTGGCCCCCTTGCTGTTTAATTTCTACCTGAACGAGGTTATATTCCATCTTAAGAAGCTGAATAGTCACATGCCAGCGATTGCAAACAGGAGGGTTCCGGCCCTCCTGTATGCGGATGACACAGTGTTAATTTCTCAGTCCCTTGTAGGATTAAGGAGGGCCATGCAAGGGTTTGGGGAATTTTGTCAGCAGGAGGGACTCCAGATTAATTATGGAAAGACCAAAACGATGGTGGTGGGACAGAAGAGGTCAGGGAAAACCCATCGTTGGGAAATTGCAGGGAACAATATAGAACAGGTGGATGAGTATAGATATTTAGGTGTTATCTTTTCAGCTTCTGCGAGCTGGAAGCCCCACCTGAGAGCAGTACTTGCGCAATGCAGAAGCTCAGCCGGGGCAATACAAATGTTTTTCTTTGCGCAAGGGGGGAAACTGGTCTTGCCAGCGCTACGGCTATTCCGGGCAAAGATGGTTGCACAATGCTTATATGCAATCCCCTTATGGGGCCCGGCGTTTTCAGAGGAGCGGGAGTTTGTACAGAACCAGTTTCTGCGGGCGATTCTGGGTGTCCCTCGGGGGACTCCGGCAATACTGTTCAGGTTAGAAACAGGGAGTGTGTCCCTATGGTCTCGGGCTATGTCAGCGATTGTGAAGTACTGGGCTAAGACTATCCTGGCTCCCCCTCAAGAGGTCTCCCTGCTTGGTCTGGCAGTGAGAGTGGGCCTCTTTGACTTTTGGTCTGGGCCGGTGGAGAGATTGATAAACTCTCTAGGGTTCTCTAGAGAGGCATTGAGGTTGGTGGGCCCTAAACAGGCGGAGTTGTTGCTACGTAAGAGGATTACTGACCAGGAATTACAGACGGAGAGGGCGTCTCTTGCTGCACAGAAGGTGGCCCCAGCTTACAGCCCCCCAGGTAGGGTAGAGGGTGAGCGGAGTTATTTATTTCAGTGGCTTGATTATAGTCAACGCAGAGTTTTTACCAGTGTAAGATGCAATGTATATCCCTCAGAAATGTGAGATGGGAGATGGGGAGCAATCCCCAAAGAACAGAGACACTGTTCTCTCTGTAATAGCCCGGAAATGGATTCCCCCAGCCACATTTTGTTCCACTGCCCAGCTCTTGTAGGGGCCAGAGCCTCGGTCTTGGAAGCTCATATCTCTGCAGAAGGTGGAGCTTACCGGGATTCGGAGGTCTTGTTGGCGAGACTTTTGGACAGTAAGGATTCGGAAAGAGCAAGGGCATTGGCCAAATTTTTATCAGAGTAAGGGATGCCCAAAAGATCAGAGGGTGGGGTTGTGATGTGCTGAGGGAGGGGGGGATATGCTTTGGTTGTGATGTGTCAACTTGACAATAATTATTTTTAGAATATATATGTATGCTTTGTGGATTTTTATGTTTTGTGTCGGTTTTATGGATTTTGTTATGGCCTGATGGCAAAACAATAAAGAATTTGATTGATAATTTATTCTGCTTGCAAACGGAGACATTTGTTATTGATTAAGGGAGACTTTAGACCATATGAAATGCCTCAAACTGGGAAGTAATTATGGTGTTCTCGCTAAATTTAAACTAGCGTGAAAATAAAATAATAATAATAATAATCTTTATTTTTATATAGCACCTCCCTGCCATAGCACCTGGAGTGCTTTACATAAAACTAATAACTTTTTAATCCTCACAAAAACCTTGTGAGGTAGATTAGACTGAGAGAATATTGTGACTGGCCCAAGGTCACCCAGTGAGTTTCTGGCTAAGGTGAATCTAGAACCAGGTTCCCGCCCTACTTCCTGGTCCAAGTCCTGCACATGTAGCCGTTATACCACACTGACTCTCCATGGATCACAAGCAGAGCTGAAATGGATAGTTAATTCTATAACAGCAATTAATACCTGAAATTCTGGATATCTAATTGATTAACTAACCGGTAATTGCAAACCACAGTGATTAACTGATTAATCGATTATGTGGTAACAGTAAAACAGTATTGATTGGTATTTTGGTTAACCATTTTTCTGCATTCAGTCATTTCTAGTTTATTTTCAGACCAAAGGCAAAACTGCACCGAGCACATTTGAACCACCGAGCACAGGTATCCAATGGGAAATGGAGTTAAGCTTGAAACTGGGGGGCGTAAATGGGAAAGGAATGATAGGCAACTGGAACTAGCCAGTAACTGTGGGTTGGACAGGAAACAGACTATGGCAACTTCGTAGATGGCACAAAGCAGTAATTCAGTTAAACTTTTGGTTAATAAACAGTTACTACTTGGTAGCCTATCATTATTGGTTTGGTTACCACAAATTTGATTGTTGATAGCCATGTGGATAACTGTTTTAGCTCTAATCACTAGTAGTCAGGACACTGTCTGTCTCTTCCACACCTAACATGTGCTAAAGTAGATGAGGTCAAGGGAACCTGAAGACCGTCTATGGGAGCCATCGCATAGCCAACAGGAATGTTTTCCTCCTTTCTTCAGGAGAAAAAGAAAAAGAATTTCTGACTTCAGATCCCTGAAATGCCATATTTCATTTCTGATCCTGCTGAGTAACTTTCTGGAAATAAAGATTATATTGCAGCACACAAAACAACATTAATAAGTACAGTAGGAAGGCTTCCATCCTTGTCATCCCTGAGAAAATGTTAATAATGATAATAATTTATATGCAGTGAAGGACATAGCAATCTGATTTGGACATGTGGAGTTTAATCCCAATTCTGAGACTGATTTGTTATGTGGTTTTGGTAAGTCAAAGCCTTTCTGGGTCTCTACTTCCCTTCCAGTAAAAGTGAGGTAGTAATATTTACTCATCTGATGGAATTTTGTGACGTCTAACTAAAATCTAAATCATGCATGATCAGCATTATATAGTAAAACTAATATTAATGCTAGTGAATTGCCAAAGTGGAACAGAATAGAGGAGTTCTAGGTTCCCAACTCTCTTCTTTTTTATATATGGCTTTTCAATGGAAGGTCAGAAGCAGAGACAGTGAGATTTCCTTGTACATTTAGATCACTACAGTTGTCTCGACATCTCGCTATGCAGTGGTGGCTGCAGTTGTGTTGATTGGATTTGGGACCACTTAAAATGCACTTAACCCCTGTGTCTTAAGATCACCACTTCTAAAGAACTGTGGTATATATAACTACCTAGTTTATGGCTACAGAGGTCTAACATTTTGGGGTAAATTTTCATAGACAAAAATAGTATATATAGATAGTATTAGGTAAATGAGATGCTGAATTTGCATCTGGAAGGTCGGCGTTCAAATCCCATTTTAGCCATGAACTCCGCCTCAGATCCCCATCTGTAAAATGGGAACAATAATGATTTACCTGTGTGTTGTGAGGGTGAACTAGATAAGGATCATAAAGCACTTTGAACACTGAAATAACTATATAAAACAATAAACAACAACATTAAGTATTGCTGAGTTTCACCAGAAGTTTGGCACGTAAGTATCATGTCTTTGAAAATGTATCCTTCGTCATCCACAAAAATCTGATCTTCTGTGGCAGACAGCTGTGGAAGGACAAAGGGAAATTATACTGCATAAATTACACACTTCTGTGTGACACTCTAAAGGAGGATAAGGAGAGGAATCACTGGCTATCAAGCATACATCATCAGAGGAATCCCATGAGAATAGTGGGTGTGGGAAGCAGGAAGTACAACATATAAAATAAATAAATAAATTAAACATTGTCAACATCCACAGACAACCTCTTCAAAGTCTTACTGTTTTTAAAAAATCTTATAGCATCAGACCCCATCCTAAGCCTTGTAAACTCACATGCTCTGGAGATCAAAAGGCAGCAGCTTGGGAGAAGCTATGCTCATTTGTAGCTCCTAGGCTCCTCAGCACATAGCAGCTGCAGAGTCACTTTTGAACCTCTCCCCCCTGCCCAATCAACAAGATCATTTGGACTAGTGGGGCACATTGATAGGAGGACAGGCAGTTATGTGGCTACATCTCCGTTAGTGCTATGAAAATGGGGTGTAAAAATTGGATCTATGTAAAAACATATGGAGCAGAAGGAGAAAAGTATAGTTTGATTAATACTCTAGTTATGCTACTTGCCTGTGTGATTCCTCGTTGCACATCCTAATAAAACAGGATTTGTACACTTTGAAACCAATAGGCATGGAGAGGGGACTCTATAGGAAGTAGCTGAACCCTATTGTTTGAAGTCTTCGTACTGTGTTCACTGGCAGAGACCCAAGCAGCCTGAAGAAAGAATTTGAAGCTGGCCTGGTAGGTCAAAGAAAGGAAACTTACAGCCAAGTTCAGAGATGGAACCAAGAATAAAAATGCGCTGCATGTTATAAAATAGGGCCAGGGGAAGCTTCAGTTCATTGTCAGATGCTGCAACAATGGGTGCAGTCACATGAGCTGTGGCAGGCCCGATCCATGTGTGCCCCTTGGCAGGCAATTGCTGCCGTCACACTTTGGGACCAGCGTGGGGAGCAGGGCAGATGGTCACACATACCCCTCATGGGGAATCCAGGAGGTGGGCCACTGTCGGACCTCCTGCCACGCCCTCCCCCACCCACTATTCCTCTCCCAGCTGTGATGTGGCCACACCGGACTGTAGATAGTGCCCGCTACTCAAAGCCCCACAGAGGACCTTGCTATGTGGTGGGGCAAACGGGGACCAGGCGCATGAGCAACAGCACGCTACTATGCATTGGGCAGCCTTACCACATTTTGAGTCAGGCTGCTATGCCCTGCGTCCTCGTCCTGCTTCTCAGGATGGAGGGCATAGCAGCCATCTTCCCATCCAGCTGCCCAGGAAGATTTATTGTTTCTATGGCCCTTTTTACATGGGTGGCACCCATGCATGAACACCCAGAAATCTGGGTGTTCGTGCATGGGTGCTGCCCGTGTAAATCCTTGGGGATGTGCGTTCCTGCATCCCTACGCATGGAGCAACTGGGGAAAAGGGAGGTCGCTCCATGCATGGGGATGCATAGGGGTGCGCCTGTGCCCACATGCTGGCCAAACTGCAGCACATATCCTCACCCCCACTTAGCCACAGCCCATGTAAAAAGGGCCTATATCTGAGGAAAACATCTGGCAGCTGCTGGGCACACGATACGCTGGAGCGCATGGCAAAAGTAAGGCTTACCCCACTTCAGTCACCTTTGCCATGAGCTGCAGTAGATGTACCATGTTGCCATACCCAACTGCGGTAGGTGTACCCAACTGCTGTACCCAAACTGCAGTAGGTGTATCCTGTTGCCATACCCAAAGAGGAGGACTTAGGTTTTCCTGGAGTGTCTTGGATGCTTCCAAATGCATACAATAGAAACACTACAAATAAGAGGGGTGCAAATTCCTGCTCCATGGGGCTGTTGTAAGGATAAATAAAATAAAGATGTGAAAGTGCTCAGATACTAAAGCAAATTAAGAATGGGAAGATGCTCAGATTCCAAAGCAAAAGGGACATTTAAGAACTATGAATGAGTAGAGATAAATCTCAGTAAATTTACATCAGTAAATTCTACAAAGCAAGGGAATAAGAAGTTAAGGGTAAAAACAAACATGACATGGACCTGCTGTGGCCCACTTTGGCCCAGGACTCACTTGCACATGTGTGCAGGTAATGCCATATGATGACCTGGGATTGGCCCGGTCTGTGTTCACAGCTAGCCTGGGCTGTGACCTCAGAAAATCTCTGTAGTCTCAGCCCTGACACAGCAGATGAGAACATCTGTTATGCCCTGGCATATCCAGCCTAGGCTGGGAGCTGCCATGGCCAGCGGCCATGGCTGTGCTTCACTGGTCACCATGGCTACCTGTGATGGTTGGGGGTGGAGTGCTGGGTGCTGAGTGCCCTGCGTAGGCGGGGCTTGCCACATGCACATTTGTTGTGCTCCCGGCCCTATGTGGGATGGATCCCCAGCCACGGGAACACCAGTTCAGTGCCCTGGCCTGACTCGGGCCATGCACCCAAGATTTTTCACCCCAGGGCAGCCTGGGGAATAGTTTTGCCAGTCAGACGTCTTGTCATTCAACAGCTCATTTATACTTGACTCAAAAGAGTCAAAATACCTCTAGCATCCTACTAAACAACCACTGAGCTGCGATATGTTTATTGGCTATAGAGTGCCTGAGTTTGTTAAATTAGCAAAGTGTTGGCTTGGCCATTCAAAAACCACATTGTGCCCTCTCCTACCTTTGGTTTCGTCCCATGTGCATAAGGGAAGTAGGAAGTCAGACCAAAAATAAAAGGAGAAAGTTATTTTGGCAATGTGTGGAAAAAAATATATAAATGGGCAACTGATGTAGATAATGACTGTTATAAAATTGATTTTAGACTTTATGTCGGGATTGCACCATTGGAATCTGCATATATGTGCATTACATCTATGGTCAATGCTCAAGAGTTTCCACTGTTCATTTATAATAACGATATGTAGGCTGTGGGTGGCAGAAGAGAAGCAGTTGAGGTTGTGAAGAACTTGTTGTATGTAGATGGGGAGCTGGCTTCCTTCCTTCTAGGTTTTTGCAGAATTTATTTGTTTGTTTATTTATTTCATCACATTTTTAGCCTGCACCGTCCTGCCATCAGCAGCTCGGGGCAGCTCACAACAGATAATCTAATCTATCTATCTATATCTATATATAAAATAAAAATAAGTATAAATAGAAAAATCCATAATATAAATAATAAACACACAAAGGTGGAGTTAAAACCCCCTCCCCCTCCCAACCCTTCACCCATCTCCCTCACCAAAAGCCTGGAGGAACAGCCAGGTCTTGCACTGTCTTCGGAAAGAGGGAAGGTCCAGGGCCAAGTGGGCCTCCATCGGGAGGAAGTTCCACAGCCTAGGTGCGGTCACTGAGAACACCCTCCCCATTGTCACCACCCGAGAGACTTGGGGGACCTTGAGAAGGGCACTCCTGGACAACTGCAGGGGTAAATTCAGAACCCGGGGAATGAGATAGTTTCTCAGGTAGGCAGGGCCCAGGCTGTGTAGGACTTTATAGGTCAAAACAAACATCCTGAATCAGGCCCAGAAGACTACAGGCAACCAGTGCAGGGAACAGAGTCCTGGTGTAATGTGCTCATGACGACCTGCCCCCGTAAGGAGATGACCCGCCGCATTCTGCACCAGCTGCAGTCTCTGAACCGTTACCAATGGTAGCCCCACGTAGAGCACGTTGCAATAATCCAATCCTGAGGTGATGAAAGCATGGATGATAGCAGCCAGGTATGAGTCTGAGACATACGGCCGAAACTGTCGCACCAGATGGCCTTCCCCGGAAGGCCTAGTAAGCGCTGAAGCCGGCAGCCACAGCCAGCGCTGAAGCCACCGGACCGCCGCCTCTGCCGCCACCCGACCGCCGCCTCCACCGCCACCCGGAGTGCCAAAGGTAGGCGATACCTGGGTGGGGGGGTAGGGTGATTCCTGGGGTGGGGTGTGTGTTAAACCACCCCCCAGCCCCCACCCCAGGGATCACCCTAGTACCTGCTGGTGCGAGCTCTGGGTCGCTGGCGGCGGCCCGGAGCCCGCACTAGCAGGGACTTAGGGTAAAAAAAATAAAAAAAATAAATCTAGGCTGGACAGGGTGGGTGGGGGGTGCCCCCCCTTCCACTCGCACAGCCTGGATGGGGGAGGGATTGTTTCCCCCCCCATTGATTTCAATGGGGACAGTTCCCCATTGAAATCAATGGAATAGATCTGGCACCGGTAAACCGGTTTTAATCCAGTAAACCGTTTTTTTGCAAACCGGTAACCGGTAAAACCGGTAGCCGGTTTTTTGCCAGATGTCCCATCCCTACTGATTACCCCCGCTAGCAATGGCGCCAGCATCTCTCAGCTGGTTTTAACAAGCCAGGATGGGCAAGGGTCCAGTTCACAACAGGTAGCTCTAACTGCCCCAAGGACATCTGCTGCATCAGAAGGCGACACCCACCAAAACTGATCCCATAAAACAGAACAAGGCAGGACTTCCATTACCTCTGGTTCTTCTACTGCATCAAGTGCAGTGTCGAAGTCGTGATGGAAAAAAGTCAATAAACATGTTACAAAGAGCATTGGAAAATTCCAGTTCCAGGCAGAGGGAGGCTGGACTGAAGAGCCCCCTCACCATGCAGAAAAGCTCAGTTGGATGCGACTACATGGATGTTATGAGAGCAGCAAAGAATGCCTTCTTTGCTGTCCGCACAGCAATGGCATAGGTTCTTAAACTAAGTCAATGCCACAACCAGACAGCTTCAGCGCGAGTGTGGCACCACCATTGTTCCAACCGCCGCCCTTCACACTTCATCCATCGCAGGTCCTCAGTAAACCAGGGGGACCTGCATTGTTGGCGCTCAGGGAGTGGATGCCTAGGAGCCGTTCTGTCAATGGCCACAGTCAGCCATTGAGTCAGCCAAAGAGCTATGAGGTCATCGAGCAGATGGTCATGGAGGTTGGGGTGTAATTCCTCAAGAGCATTCCAGAACCTCTCCGGTTCCATAAGTCTCCAGGGGCGAACCAACTGAACTGGTTCTGCACCTCTCCAGGGAGACCGGCCTAAAGGAGGTAATGATCTCTCCATGACAAGGGCACAAGTGACACCTCCTCAACTAACGGATCCCTCCCCTCAAGGCCAGTGCAAAATATCAGGTCTAGCGTATGCCCCGCATCATGAGTTGGGCCAACAACCATCTGAGACAGTCCCATGGTTGTCATGGCAGCCATGAACTCGCACTCCACTCCCCAAAGACTGGTGTTGACGTTGGCATGAATGTTAAAGTTCCCCAGGACCACTGCCCTCAGGGGCAGCAAGGCCACCTCCGATATCAGTTTTGCTAGAGCGTGCAGAGATGATGCTGTACAGGGAGGTGCACGGTATACTAGCAGCAGCCCCAATCTGTCTCTGGCCAAATCAGTCACAAGATGGAGGCCCTCAGTACCCGACATAGTTTGCACGGGATACCTCCTCAGAGATCATGTATTCTTACAATAATGGTTAAACCTCCACCCCTTCCGGCCGTGGCTGATGCTGTATGGAGTACCCAACTGGAACGTCAGCCAAGATTGGTCCCAACTCAGTGTCCAGCCAGGTCTCTGAAATATGTATTAGGTCGGCTGCCTGGTCCAGGATTAACTCCTGGACCATTTTTGACTTATTTATAACCAACCTTGTGTTGAACAGTGTCAGACCCAGGTCAGGGGTCCTCCGATCATCGACCACCTCACCGCCTGCCTGCAGGCCAGTGAGAGGGACAGGCATCAAACACCTGTGCTGTCTCACAGATCAAACCAATCTCCCAGAGAGACCATCATTTCCCCAGTCCATCATGACTCCAATGGCTGCAGGTACCACCCCCAGCCTGCTCCCCTGGCCCTCCCTCTCAGTGGCTGTCCCACCTGGCAGGCAAGGCAGACCTTCTCCCCCACAATCCCCCCACCCCCTCACAAGTGGGCAAAAAATAACCCTCCCCCCCTTTCCCTAACCCAGTCCTTTCCTCCCCCACTCTCACTGGGAGAGCAGGACATTTCCTAAAACCTCCAAAAACAATGATCCCCTTGCCCACAACCCACCCTCCCCCTTAAAAGGCAGGTTTATAACCCTGAGCCCATTCACTACTCCTTTAAATCCGGTAACCACTTTGGTAGAGCTTCGCTGGTGAAATGCAGTGGGAAATCAGGCCTCATAATTCTGTCAGGGAGTCCCAAGTTCCATTACCTACTCCACTCCACCTCTCCCCTGTCCCCACACAGACACATCTATGTTTCAGAATTTTTTTCATGGCACAAATCCACTTCTCTATCAACATGCTTCATGTAGACATGTACTTAAGTTGAACAGGATTCTGAAAATCCTTCTTGCATATAACTGGAAACAAAACAAAGTGGATATTAACTGGACTATTAAGTTATCCATTACAACTAAACCATTATACTTGCCATTTTAGGGTGGTGTTTGACTCTGATGAGCAGCACAGTTCGTTAGTTCTTGGAGAAATCAATGGTGGAAAGACCCTGTTGTTATCTTCCAATGAGAAACAGCATGGGGGGGGGGGGTAGAGTTACTTATTTATTTATTTATTATTATTATTATTATTATTATTATTATTATTATTATTATTATTATTATTATTATTATTATTATTATTATTATTATTATTAT
>QEPC01005198.1:2932587-2956541 GCA_003113815.1 Sphenodon punctatus
GGAAGATAAGGAGTTCAGTTTTAGCGATGTTCAGTTTAAGTTGGCGCTGAGACATCCACTACCTTCCTCAAAACAATTTAGGTTTGACAGCTAGCTGACACATGGTCTTGAAGGACCATGGTTCAGTTAGTAACTATCAATACCTAAATTTTCAGGTCTTACCCAAGAACCTTCTTAGGTGCACTTGTATGCCTCACACTGATTGGGCGTTACCAATCTAAATAAATGATATTTTTATAGGACTTTCCTAGGTTTTCAAATAGTATGTATCACCATTAGTAATTCATTTTGATAGTTATCACTGTGGATAGGTATTGGGAGCTTGCCCACGTTACCATACCGGGGGAAACTAACAAGAAACAAACCCTTGGCAGGGAAAGTAATGTAAGTCTTTGAACACAGGTGCGTGGTTAAAAGCATCATTTAATGGGTCTCCCATTGTTTTCAATCACTAAAGACAAGAGCACAAAATCCTACCCTGCCTTTCGTGATTGGAAACAGGAGACGCGTTAAATGATGCTTTTAACCATGCGCCCACTTTCAAAGCCTCACGTTACTTTCCATGTAGAGAGTTTGCTTCTTGTTAGTTTTCCCAGTGTGGTAACCTGGGCAAGCAGCCTTTGTTTTCCCGGCATGGTAACATGGGTAAGCAGCCATTATCTCATCCCTGCTCAACCAAAAGTCTCCTATATCCTCAACAGTCACTTCTTTTCCTGTCATCTCAGATAAATATATTCTACCTTCATGTCCAACTGTAGAGCCCTGCCAGTTTCCCCTGCTCTTTCTATGCACAGCCCAGAGTGCCCCACTCCACTCCAACCAGACCAATCTCCCACAGTACTGTTCTTCAATACATTACGCTACCTCCCTACCTCCCTTTTCTATTGTGTCCTCTATTTCTCTACCACGTACAGCTTTTAAATATTGTCAGGTAGTTTTTAGGGAAGGTTATTGAATGAGCGGTGGCCCGGCAGCTGCAGGAGCATCTGAACTGGATTAATTTTGTTGGAAAAACAGCTCCAGATGACATCATCTTTTGCACCAACAAACCCTAATGACCACTAGGGGCATTTGAGAGTAGATATAGTGAGTTAGTGTGAGTGTCACTTTAACCTTTCCTGATCTCTGCTTCTAAGCCCCCACCCAGGTGGGATGTGCCCAGGAAGCTCCACTGGACTTCCTCCTTCTTCCTGACCTTTCGCCATTCCTAAATTCTCTCTCTGACATTCAACATGTCCGGCCACCATGCTGGTGGCAGCTAGCTAGTAAGACCTAGGGATAGGTCTTTCCTATCACAATGTACTTCTCAATAAAGTAGATTCTTTTAATCTAGAAACAATCTCCAAGGTGTTGATTACTACTAAGCTGTTGCTACTAACAATTCAAGCTGCTTTTTTGGTTTTTTGACCATTAATAAAATTCCAACAATTTTATCTATCCCTCGCAGTCTGGCTTTCATCCGGGATATGGCACGGAGACTGCGCTTGTGGCCTTGGTCGACAACCTCTCCCGTGAGTTGGACTGGGGTCGTTCGACCCTGTTAGATATCTCAGCTGCATTTGATACTGTTGATCATGAGTTGTTGGTGACTCGGCTGCAGGACTGGGCAGGGATTGTCGGGACCTTTCTTGAATGGTTCTGCTCTTTCCTGGCTGGGAGAACCCAATGTGTGATCCTGGGTGATTTTTCATCTTCTACTCAGGGCATCACGTGTGGAGTCCCGCAGAGTTCTATCCTGTCCCCTCTCTTGTTCAATTTGTATATGCAGCCTTTGCGGGCGGTTGTTAGGGAGTTTGGCATACAGTGTCATCAATATGCTGATGACACCCAGCTATATCTCTTTTTTTCATCTGACTCAGGCCCAGCAGTCTCGGTGCTTACCTGGTGTTTGATGGCTGTGGGGGATTGGATGAGGGTGAGCCACCTGAAGTTAAATCCCAACAAGACAGAGGTGATGGTTGTGGGGAAGGCTGGGGGAGTGGTGGCCCAAATCATTGACGGGGTCCGTCCTGCCCTGGTATCTCAGGTTCAGAGTTTAGGGGTGCTCCTGGACCCGCAGCTCTGCCTGAATGTCCAGGTGGTGGCTGTGGTGAAGTGGGCATTTCACCAATTACATCTGGTGCGTCAGCTTTGGCCGTATGTCTCGGACTTGGATCTGGCCACAATCGTCCATGCTTTTATTACCTCGAGACTGGACTACTGTATGCGCTCTACGTGGGGCTACCCTTGGTGCTGGTTCGGAGACTGCAGCTGGTGCAGAACGAGGTGGCTTATCTCCTAATGGAGACGGGCTGACACAAGCACATTACACCGGTGCTTCGCTCTCTGCACTGGCTGCCAATAGTCTTCTGGGCCCAATTCAAGGGTGTTGGTGTTGACCTTCAAAGCCCTAAATGGCCTGGGCCCAGCCTATCTGCAGGACCGCCTCACCCTCCGGATCCTGGATCACCCTCATCGGTTGGCTGGGGGGCGTCCTCCTCGAGGTCCCCCAGGTTTCTCGGGTGTCGACCTTGAGGAGGGTGTTCTCTGTGGGCACGCCGCGGCTGTAGAACTCCCTCCCGTCAGAGGTCTCCCTGACCACCGACTTCCCCTCTTTCCGTAGACAATGTAAGACCTGGCTGTTCCGAGGGAGATGGGCTGGGTGGGTTGGGTTTTCATTTTTTCATTTTCATTTCAACTTTTATTTGTATCCCGCTCTCTCTCGCCTACGGCGACTCGAGGTGGCTAACAACAAAAGTAGAAACATACAAAACCATAACAATTATAGATTCAATACAAAACAACACAACCTGAATAACCCCTCAATTTTTACAATAATATAACATTTCATAACATAATCTCTCATCATTAACCATACCCTCTCCTTCCCTCACATAAACCAATATAACAACAATAAGTCAATAATATTACAATATATCACAGTTCATCCATATCAACCCCTCCATATGCTCCATCCCTGCTGCCACCAGGGAAGGAGCCCATCAATTTTCCCCTTACCCTCCTGCTCTCACCAGGAGGGGGGACCTATCATCTGCAACTTTACAATAATCTAAATATAGAATCAAATACAATCTAAATATCGAATACACATTTCTAAATCAACAAAATACAACCCCTCCATCTCTAACCAATCCCAGAATCACTCCCCCATGCTAACCTCCCCACCCTCACACACACACCTTCCCCTGCTGCCACCAGGGTTTGGTGCTGAACCCTCCCCCCTCAATACAACCCCCCACTCAATATACCCTTCACACAACACAAACCCCTCCCCCAACCCAGCACAGAACAACTCACAATAATAACACGCCCCTGAATCCCCTACGGTCCCTGAAGGGCCCCAAAGGGCCGCACCCTTTGGTGTGCAGGCGTCTCCCTTTTTATGTCCCCCCGGGCTACTTCCAGGTGTGTGTGTGTGGGGGGGTGGGGAATCAGGCCAGAGCACCCAGTCTGGGTGCTTCAGCTTCTAGGCTCCTCCAGCCCGCTGGTGGGGTAGGGGGTAATTTGTTTTATTGTGGGGTTTTTAATTGTATTATTGTTGTTTTTCAATCTGTTTTAATATGTTGTTAGATGCCCCGAGATGCTTTTAGCAGGAGGGGATGGCATACAAATTTTATAATAAAATAAATAAATAAATATTAATTTCAACAGTAGGGATGTGCGAACCCCAGGGGGTTCGGGGTTTGGCTCATTTGGGGTTTGGATGAACCCGAAACCATTTGGACTGAACCTGTTCAGGGGGGTCAAACCCGTTTTCCCTCCCCCCTCCAGGCTGCGTGGGTGGAAGGGGCACCGGGGAGCACATCCCCCCCACCCTGCCCAGCCTGGGATTTATTTATTTTTAACCCCCCACCCCAGGGATCGCCCTACCTGGTGGCGCCGGGGCTCTGGCTCTAGGTCTGGTGACAGCAGCGCTCTGGAGTACTTCAGGCTACTACTAGGCTTTCTGGACCTGACATCGCTGCCGGACTCACACCCCAACCTACCTCGTGGTGCCAGGGCCTTGGATCTGGCGGCGGCAGCGGCAGGGGCGGTGGCGCTCTGGAGCACTTCAGGCCGCTACTAGACCTTCCGGTTTGACCTGGAAGGTCTACTAGCAGCCTGAAGCACTCAGGAGTGCCACCACCTCTGGACCCGCTGGACCTGGTGCCGCTGCCGCCGGCGGAGCCAGAGCCCCGACACCACCAGGTAGGGNCTAGCAGCCTGAAGTACTCCGGAGTGCCACTACCGCCGGACCTGGTGCCGCTGCCGCCGGCGGAGCCAGAGCCCCGACACCACCAGGTAGGGCGATCCCTGGGGTGGGGTGGGTTAACTTTTTTTTCCCCAGGCTGGGCTGGGTCGGGGAGGTGCTCCCTGGTGCCCCTTCCACCCGCGCAGCTTGGAGGGGAGGGAAAACCAGGTTCCTCCCTGCCCCCCTCCTGAATGCCTTCGGAACCTGAACTTTGTTCAGTCAGTTTGGGCGGGGGTCGGTTCGGATTCGGGGTGTTCGTGAATGGGCCGAACACCCCGAGTTCAGGCCGAACCCTGAACGTCTGAACAGCATTTGCACATCCCTAATCAACAGTTCAGATGGGGGAAAAGAGAGTCAATGGGCATGATCCAGAACCTCCGCATGTGCGGCTTACACATTGTATGCACCCCGCGTACGTATCCATGGAGTTTGGGATCGGCCTTATTGTTCCTATGGCCAGCTGACTGCTAAGTCATTCACATTCTACAGGCCTTCTATACACACCTCAAATGTTTAAAAAATGCAAGAGGTATTTATTTTTTATTTTCACAGAATTAGGGGCTACTAAGAGCTAATGTTTTGGCCTTGGGCTACCACTTCTGAGTTATCAAAACATGAAATTTTGCAGGCCTTTATTCCCTGAAGATACCTGTCTTGATCATATCTGTGAGCAGCAAAAAATACTCGTGACAAATTCTACCCATTTATTATGCTTGCCAGGGTTTGGATTGCAAATCTTGATCGTGAATTGATCTAAACCTCTTAACTGGTAGGTGGATATTTTCTGGAGAGAAAAAAAACCCATAGTTGTTTTAAGTATAATTTCCAGAAAGAAAGCAACCATTTCTTCCCACCTCTACACAGTTCCTAGGTGATATAAATTGCTTAGTCACAGTGGAACCCAATGCATTACAATGGGAATGTAAAATCCATGGGGTGCTTTTGAGAAAACAAAACAAACATTTTCAGGAGGAAAAAAATAATGTCTAAAATATGTCTTAAAAACCCCCACAAAGAGTTTTGTTACACATACAAAAGGTTTGGGTTGGCTAATTTACTCCCTAATTTGGGCAGAACTTTCATTATTCAAGGGCAAACCCTACAGTTCAACAGGAGCTTTCCCTGGGTGAATATTTGGTGTCTATTCTTTTCTTAAGTAGCAATGGTTTGCTAAACGCCTGCAAATATTTGAGAACCTCACAATATTGATGGGTAGATCATCTCACAAATGGCTGTAACAAACCACAGGAAACTCTTTTGGGAAGTTGAACTACCATCATCATACATTTGCAAAATAACAACTAGCTACAGCTCTGATGCAGAATCATTTGTGGGAAATGATTAAAGAAGATGATTAAATGTGGCAGGTGGGTAAATAATTTAGGGAGCAGTAGACTTGGGTCATTGGTATTTAAGGATCCCACATGTCTGGATCTTAACCATGTGAAAATACTTTTGTGCCATCCATGGCATCCAATACTTGCAATCAGCAAGAATATCTCTGGGACCATATTTTGTAAAAACAAATAACTCAGAGCAATGGTAACCATTTCAGTTAAGATAATTAATCTTCCATTCTGATCAAGGATCCTTGATAATCATGATCAAGTCTATTCTGCTTTTCTTCCACAAAGTGCTGCAATATTGTAAGGCTTTTCTCAATAAAAATAAAATGCCATTGCTACAGCACTCTTTTAGGCCATGCTTATACACTGTAATAAAGGACATGGTGACTAGGGCTGAAACTCCATCTTGATTTTTTTCTCGATTCTCACCAAGAATCAAGGTTCTCAACTTGTTTTTAGTGAGAATTGAGGAAACCTCAGCCGAGAATGTTTCTCGATTTACCATTTAGTGTCATTTACTGTTTACCATATACCAACTTACCATGTGCTGCTTATCATGCACCATGTTGATCCTGGTAATCTGCATGCTCAAAATGGCTGCCCTTTCCAAAATGGTGGTAATGCTGCTGATGCCATCTTGGAAGAGGAGTGCAGCCCAAGATATTCTAAGGAGGGAGAATCCTTTCACCCTATGGGCCAACATAGCTGTAGTTATCCATCTACAAATAACTGCCTTGGAGGCCTTACTGCCCTTAGAATTAGGGCCATAAGTGAGAAAAGAGCCAAGGACAAAAAGAGCTGTGGTGGCCATTTTACACATGCACATTACTGGGATGAATGTGGTACATCGTAAATCACGGTAAACTAAGGCAAACAGTAAATGGCAAATTGAGAAAAAATCTTGACTGAGATCTCGACCTGTTACCAAGATTGTTCTGAGATCTTGGTAACAATTCTTGTGAGATTTTCGCGAGAAACCAACTGATTCTTGTTTCAGCCCTAATGATGACACTATGTGGAAATGAAACTATGGGGTATTTACTTGACAGTATCTCCAATTATGTGAACACTCAGAAGTATGTGATTAGCTACCACACCCCCACATCATTCACTTTGTCAAGCAACAGCAAGAAGGAAGATGCAGACAATGACGAACAACATTACCTTACCTCAGAAGAATCTGAGATCCTGCACCCTGCCATTTTCTCTATTTCTGGGAGATATTGGCTAATCACTGAATAAAGTTCTGTTACTACTACTACTTCTTCTGGGGGCCGTAGTCATTTGGGGATGATCACCAATCCATCCAGCAGGAGGCAGAACTGAGCTTTATAGAGCATGTGCAGTGGGATCATCCCCCCTCACTGCCCCAGTTGTGCAATAGCCAAAATTCTGAGAAACGTACTAAAATAGAAAAATCAGCAAGAAAAAATGAGAGGCTTTAGGTTCCCCCCTTACCTTCCATACAAACCAAACATGATTTTAAACAGTCCACAAAACTCTCTCCTTGAAAACAATCTGGAGATTTGTGAAAGGAGAAAAAGAACCAAACATAGGGCGGGCCAGAGGACTATCCAGGATCTTCTTCAAAAAGGAAAATTCACAAGGTAAGGTCCAATTTTCCTTTCTCCTTGAAGATCCTGGATAGTCCTCACATTTGGGGATGTATCAAAGCAACACAGAGGCAGGGAGGAACAAAAGGATTCAGCATTAACTGTAGACTTATGACACCTTAGTCTAACACTTCCTGTAACACTCTTTGATCAAAAGCCATAGGGATGTGCGAACAGAACCATGTTCGGAAATTCGGTTCGGTTTGAAAATCAAGTTCGGTTTGAAAGTTTGGTTCGGTCAAATTCTGAACCGAGTTCGTACATTCAAAACTGGGTTTTTTGGCCTTCCGAACTGGTTTGAATTCGACCAAACAGTTCGGTTGAATTCGAGTTCGGTTCGAAAGTTTGGTTCGGTCGACCGAACTATTCGAGTTCGGTCTGAACTCCGAACTTCCAAACCGCGTTTTCACATCCTTAAAAAGCCACCTTAGCGGACTCCTGGACATGCAATTCTTATAATGACGAAAAAAGGTATGTAGAGACGACCAAGTAGCGGCCTTATGAACCTCCTCATAGGATGCTCTAGCTTTGAACACTGTTGAAGAGACTACATCTCTGATTGACTGAGTCCAAATATTCTAAGGAGGGAGAAGTCTGAACGTCCTGAACTCCCATTTCCCAGGGTCCACTACTGGCCTCGGAGGCTGTGGATCTGCATCCCTAAAACCCTGCCCTTACCCCCACCCCCTGGGGTCCTGTCGGCTGGCATATGATTACCGGGGTGGACCTCAGGATTCAGGTGAGAAGCTACCATTTCTGCTGTTGGGTGGTTGTGCTGCAGCTGCTGCACTGCAGCCATTGTGGTTGTAAGAGGCCTTCTTCCAAATTTCTGGGGTGTGTTGCCAGAGCTCCCTGCTCCAGCAGTGCACATGCGTAAAACTGCCACCAAAGCCGGCAGCTTCAGCACCATTTTGGAAAAGGGCAGCCATTCTGCACATGCGTTGAGCCTTTTCACGCATGCACAGAATGGCTTCCCTTTTCCAAAATGGCACGGATACTGCTGGAGCCATTTTGGAAATGTCTACACATGCGCAAAATGGCCCTCGTGCCCATTTTGTGCATGTGTACTGCTAGAACAGGAAGCTCCAGCAGAACGCCCTAGGAACTTGGAAGGAGGCCTGCTGGCAAGTGTCCCACAGTTGCAGTAGCTACAGCGCAGCCACCCGGCATTGGAGGTGGCCCAGCCTGGCTGGTGGCCTGGGCCTCCCAGCTGTGAAGGCAGCCTTTCCCATCCTGCTGGCAGTGGAGGCAGCTCAGCTTGGCCTTGTGACAACAGATGCGACTTGGCCTGGTCTCCTGACAGCGGAAGCAACCCTGCCGCCCAGCAGCAGAGAAGGCCTGACGCAGCTGGCAGAGGAGATAGTGGCTCCTCATCCCCATCCTCTGAGGCCTGGACCAGTACATACATGACAACCTGTAGGGCCCCAGGGGGTGGGGTAAAGACAGGTCCCAGGGGGTGGGGGTGTTAGGGACGTAGATCTCCACACACCCCCTCCGTGGCAGGTAGTGGAAGGGGGTGGGGGAGGCTGGACTGGACCCCCTGTCCCAGGGAAGGGGTGGTGGTAAGGGTTAGGGATGGGAGTATTTTTGGTTCCAGACCCCGGGTTTGGTGCCCTTTCTGTCCAGTTCCTCTTTCCATTGACGTCATTGGGGAAAGAAACAGAACCGTAAACTGAAACCCAAACCCGAAAGAACAAAAAATCAGAAATCTGAAACTGGAAGAAAAAAAAAAGAAAGAAAGCAAGTAAGAAACCAAATAAAGGCTCTCTGTTCCACTCCTACCAATTGACTCTTGGAGATGAACCCATGTTCAGTTAGATAAGTTACAATCCTGTCCAGGTCCATGATCGCCTGCTTGCGTGAAAATGAACAAATGAGGTGGACCTTGGTAAAGGTTCTCAGGGAGGGTGCCAGGCTGAAGGAAAGGGCCTGATATTGCCAATTCCTCTGTGCATAGGAGAAACAAAGCCATCTGCAATGGGGTGGGCAAATTGGTATGTGCAGATATACACTTCTTTTAAATCAAAGGAGGTCAGCCAATCCTCTGTCAAAATTGCCTGGCAAACTGAACTTACATTTTCAAGGCAGAATTTCTTGGGCTTCATGAACCAGTTTAACCTTCTGAGGCCTAGAACCATTCCTCAGACTTTTTGGGAACAAGGGACAGAATGGGGTACCGTCCGAGAACCTTCTTCTGCTTCAGGACCGGTTCTTTAGCACCTATCCTGGTGATGCAGTCTATTTCAGCAGTCATGGACAGAGCCTTTTCTGGCTTTGTGGAAACTGGAGAAGAAACAAAATTGTCAAAAGGTTTCTTGAGTAATTCAGTAACATATTCCTGAGTCACTGGCTATTTTTAAATAGACCACCGCTGGGCGGGGGGAGGGGGCGGTCGGGGGCGGCTGGTGGAGTGTTGCTGCTGGGGTCATGCGTGGGGGAAGGCGCAGACGGGTGCACACCCAACTCCACCAACCTCAATGCACGGAGCAGCCCACCTTTTCGCCGATTGCTCCATGAGAGGGTGGTGGGTGGAAATGGGTGAGGTGCGTGGGTTGTGGAAGTGCATACCCATGCACCTCTGAATTCAAACAGTACACTCCCACACGTATCCCATGGGTGGACATGAGTGGGAGCATTCCGTTTTAAAATGGCCACTGTCTCTGACACCCAAAATTCTGAGGTTGCCTCCACTCATTCTTGAGTAAACACAACAGTAGTAACCTGCCCGCTACTGGAAGGTAGGGGGAGCTCTGAGGCTGCCTGGAGCAAGAGACTCCACTGAAACTGCACTGTTTTGGCCACCTCATCCTACTTCTAGAGTCCCTGTTAGGATAGTAGGAAGAAACCCCTTCCTGGTATATGGATTGTACGAGAACTTACTGCAGAGCCGAAACTGGAGGGTCTGTTTTTTAGCTTTATCTGAGGCATCAGCTAGCACTTTATCAAGGCATACCCCAAAGAGCTTGGCTTCCTGCTAAGGACTCGGAATTATACGTTTTGTTGCACTCCACAATCTCATCCATACATGGTGTCTGACCACCACGTTAGCAGAGATGGCTCTGGCTGCCCTGGAGAGAGTCTGCTCTAAAAGCAGTGGCCTGGAGGATCCTGGATGACAGAATTTTAGCTCATTTGGAAGAAATGGAGAGATCTTGGGCCTGCTTTAACCAGATAAGAAAGGCTCTCGCAAAGTAAGCGGTAGCTGTGGCCATACGTAGAACTGCTGTAGAGGCCTCAAATTCCCTACAGAGGCTGGATTCAACGTCCCTGTTTATGGGATCTCTGGGCTAGAAGTTGTCCATGGCTGGGAACTGACGTACCAGGGAAGTAGCCACAATGTCCACTTTAGGACCCCAGAACATAGGTGCTTTGTGCCTTGGAAAAAAATATATATAAGGATTTCTGAACCTTGGATAGTCTAGTGGTCTTATCAGGCTGCTTCCACTCCAGGGTCCTGACAAGAAGTTTATACATCTTATCTCTGTAGAGAAGGGGAACTTTCCTGTTATGTTCGTTATTGTCCTCCAGGTGAGGGAGATCCAGGATGTGACACTCTTCTAGAGGAGGACTGGACTCCTGAGAGAATTGTTCTGCTCCATGCATAGCATGTATAAAATCCTCCACACTAGGGTCTCGCTCAAGTATCAGTGGCGAGTAAACCTTAGCTCTTTTCCTGAGCTTTCTAGGTCTATTAGGAAGGAGAGCCTCTGAGTCTGAGGATAGCGCCACCTCTTCCTTGGGAAACTCCTTTTCTACCTGGTCCTCCAAGGATGAATTTGAGTGATCAGAAGGGTCAGGGGAGTCCAGGACCACACACTTATTTTGGAGCTGGCTGTTTGCCTTTTTCCACATCCTTTGATTGCCCTTTGAAACCTGATCTGTTGGGTGGGGGTAGGGGAGAAGGGGAGCATGGCCTTTTCTTGGCTTGGGGACCTCTGTCTGCTTGGCTTTTATTTAACTTGTCCAGGAAAGCAAAGTCTTATTCAGGACAAACATGTACACGTCCTCGGTAGAAATAGCATGGGAAGGTCTTACTTGGTCAGGCACCTCCTGGATCTGCTCCAGATCCTCCTCAGAGCCCTTGATGCCAATTGCAGCTGCCCAGAATTTCTCCAGCACCATTTTGCCCTTGGCATGGTCCTGGTGTGAGGTACAGAATAACAGAAGATTCCCTGTGAGGGCTTTCTCCACCCATCTATCAGGGGTCTCCCTGCTGGGGATCCCCAACGCCTACATTCACCCCTGACAAGGCTGGGCACCGAAAACGGTGGGAGTGTGCATGGGGCTCCCCCAAAGTGCCTGCCTAACCCATGCCTGCTGGGATGGGAGTCTTGGGAGATAGGGAAGGGATGGGGAGGAATTAAGTAAGCCCACCTCTGCCCCCTCAGGAAAGGCAGTCCACCTAGGCATTTGTTTTCTCTTTCAGTATTTAGAAGCGGAACCATTGGATTAGAATCCTGCTGGAACTAAGGCAGAAGATCAACTGGGGCAGCGAGGGGGAAGGATCCCACTGTACATGCTCTATAAAGCTCAATTCTGCCTCCTGCTGGATGGAGTTGAAATCACCCCCAAATTTGAGGACTATCCAAGATCTTCAAGGAGAATCGTGGTTGGAAAGCCTGCAGTTGTATTGATTTTCCCATTCAAACATTAAGCCAGGTGAGCATAATCCAGTAAAGGACACGAATTAACTTGATCCAAGTCACCATAATAGGATGCACAATGAAATAGTAATAACCTAATTAGGGAAGGCTGACCTCCCACCTCACACAATGGCAGAACATTTACCAGGAGTTTCGTTATTACTACAACACTTGCATCGTTGGGTGACCAAATGGTACACCACATCACATAACTGAAAGTAGAATCATGGTAATCCTG
Organism: Sphenodon punctatus; assembly: GCA_003113815.1. Classification (NCBI taxonomy): domain Eukaryota; kingdom Metazoa; phylum Chordata; class Lepidosauria; order Sphenodontia; family Sphenodontidae; genus Sphenodon; species Sphenodon punctatus. The sequence goes on from QEPC01005198.1 coordinate 2,944,659, forward strand.
ACTGTACTCCATGTACTTACATCTCTCAGAAGATGCCCCCATTCTCCCACAAACTATTCCCCCAGGCTCTGCTAGTGCTCTGGGGTATTCTATCAAAGTTGCACCCCCTCCAGTTTGGAAGTTACCCATCACTAACATAATACATGACCACATTACAACATTTCTGCAGACAAGTAGTGTTAGGGAATGTGTGGAAGTTCAAAATCACATATTTCTGAGCATTCACATACAGATACTGGGTGAAAACAGACATGACGCTAACCACCCTTTAACCATCCTTGGTGGTCATTTATGCATGTTTCAGGGCTGCAGAGGGCACCAATACAGCCCTGCAACATGCATAAATAACCACCAAGGGTGGTTAAAGGGTGGTTAGCATCATGTTTGTTTTCACCCACTATCAGGTAAATGTTTTATAATGGATTTTATTTGTGTTTTTACGTTGTAAGCCGCCCCAGGCTGCCTGATCGTAGGAGGGGTGGGGTATTAAATTGAAAAATAAATAAATAAATAAATAAATAATAAATAAATAAATAAATATCGGCAGGTAGACTTCTAAAAGCAGCATTCACCTCCTATGGTGTAACTATCTCAGTAATATTACAAACATTCCGTCACAAAATTCTGCCTATGCTAACCTATGGATTAGAAGTTATCCCCTACCCTGATATTATCGTACTCGAACGAGTACAGAATCAGAGTTTGCATAGACTTCTCAGGGTGGGTAGCAGCATCCCTGGTGCAATTCTTAGGGCGGAAACTGGGATGCTTCCTATTGACCATCATGGAAGAATGGCATTATTGGGTTTTTGGACAAGGCTGGTTAGCCAACAACAGATGACGCTCTTGGTGCAGTGTGCTATTGAAGAACTAGCACAATCTGGGCCCAGGGTGTATCCTTGGGCAAAGTATTTGGGGTCCCTGTTAAGTAGGCTGGGATTTTCCTTTTTATATTTGCAGGGGAAATCCAGCCAATGCATCAAAAAGGAGTTAGCCCTGAGATCTTGAGAAATGGTGGAACAACAAGACCTTGTTTCCATTAAGAAATGGAAAGTATCACCTGAATATGGGACAATTAAAACACATATTTGCTTTGAACCATATTTAGATGTGCTTGCTAATAATACACTGAGAAGGAATTATATGCTCCTTCGATTTGGCTTAATTGAAACTGCGGTCTCAGAAGGTCGGTACAATAAGGTCTGATATGACCTTCGTTATTGTACCTGTTCCTTGCAGGAAATCGAAACAGTTGAGCACTTCATATTAAGGTGCCCATATTATCATATGTTGAGGGACACATGGGTTGCTCCTTTATTGGGGAGAGAGAATGGGACAAAGGTGCCCGATAAACTTGATTTATTAAAAAATTGTCACTGGGGGAAAATATAACGGCAATGGCAACATTTGTTGGATTGGCCATAAAGAAAAGGAAACTGATAGGGCTACAGTTTGAGAGCCTTTGTCAATCCCTAAGTAATAAATCTTTCCGTGACTCTGGCGAGAAGGCAGTTAGTACTTCTTCCTCTTTTTGGTTTGGTTATTGGCTACTGCCCATTATTGGGCAGTAGTGTGATTACCTGGAGGAGTTTACATCAAATCCCATTTCAGCTTGTGGCTGACCTGTTGAGTGTTCCTGGACCATGGACTATAGATGCCTGGCCATTATCTATGGGCAGTTGGCGGTGGTAAGGGTGTGTGTGTGATGGAGGGCAAGATCAAGTTTTCCATATCTGATTATACTTAATTATATTTAATTTTATTTAATTATATACCTGGCATTTGTGACTTGTGCTTCAATATTAGTGGTAAACAGTGGTAAATGGGGAGGTCATGTCATAATAGCAATGATATAGGGGGCGATAAGTGATGAATTGCCTGCTTTGGTATGTTTATTGAAATATTGACTCAGAATTATTGTATTGGTATTGAGATAAGGCGTAAGTCATAATAATTGGATTCCATGATATTGCATGTAGGGTTATACCTGCTAGTTTTGTATTTATTTAGGTCCTGAGACCGCTTGTTGATGGGGGCAACCCTATCTTGATCTGTCTGTCTCTATGATATCAATGTATTTATTTTGAGGCACAGGACTGTTAAACCCTGGCATGTGTTTTGTTTGTTTGTTGTGACTTGGCGAAAGCTGGATGCCTCAATAAAACTATTATTACCCATTAGTTTCTTTACCATAAGATATTGTAACCATCACTGTAATGTGTGAAGAGGACTTTAGTGAGAACTTTCCCTATACTGAATGCATATATATTCTGTAATAATTCTCACATTTCTGCAAAATATATCAGAACAAATATATAGTTTTCACTTTGTTACATGCAATGACAATTTGGAACATAGTATTTTTTTATTAGTATTTTTGCCCTATTCTTTCCCGAAAGCTCAGAGCAGCTTACAAAGATCTAAAATACAATTAGCACATTGGAATACAATTCAGAAAAAAACATCAGTTCCAACCCCATCCACCTAATCCCTATTCCTGCCCATCAAACGCTTTACTCTAAAAGAACCTCCAAAGGAGGTGGTTTTGCACCACATCCAAAAACGCTGAGGCTCAGACTCAAACTCCACGGGGAGGGAGTTCCACAATATTGGGGCAGTAGCCGAGAACGCCCTCCTGCAGCCCCCCATTGTACTTACTAGAGTCACAAGTGGAACCCACAGGAGAGCACCCCCGGCTGACTGCAAGGATCATGATGGAGCACAGTAGGACAGGCAGTCTTTCAGGTATGTTGGGTCCAGGTCATTTAGGACTTTAAAGGTCAAAACCAGCACCTTGAATTGTGCCCGGAAAGCTATTGGTAGCTGGTAGCCTGACAGGAACAAACAGAATGACTCAAGAGCAGTCGCGTACACCCATGCCGGATCCTGAAGACGTATCAACAGCACCTCATGATCAACTGTATCAAAGGCTGCTGAAAGATCTAACAGGGGGTATTTTCAGACATTATGAGATCACGCTCAACCACAGTGAACCATGGTCAATCCTGCGACGGGGCCAAAGCGCCCTGAATGTCTGTTTCGCAGGCGCCAGATGTTCACCACAGTCAATACCCACATGGGGTCAAAATCAACCACGCTTCCGGAGCTCCCTGATGGATCATCTCCGAAAGTGTGGTCAAAGAGATTCTTGACAGGACCCAACAAAAAGTAACGTCTGGCCGGCAACCACCGGCCAGAATAAAAGAAAATGATTCCTAGCCAGGGACAAAGCACGCAGCGTCGCTGCCAGGCAATGAGCAACAACACAGGCAGTGGAGAGAGATTTAAAGGGCACACAGCAGCAGGGGGATGGGGTGGGATGAAGTGAGGCGGGAGGGAGAGGCGAGCGGAGGTTGAGAGAGTAAGGGAGGTGGAGGAGGTGGCGGTAGAGGCACGGGCAGGGGACGAGGCGGTCGTGCTGCACCTGGAGGCGGTGGAGGAACAGCAGCAGCAGCAGCCGGGACAGGCTGACCCGGCACCTTCTGGGTGTTTTGATCACGGCCGGGAATTGGCATCATGTCTGTTGCGCTGCCTGGCCCGTGATCTGCCGGCCCAATTCCCTGCCGTGGTCCCGGTCCCGTCACGTCTGTTCGGGGCTTTTTTTGACCATGGGGGCTGGTTGTTCGGTTCACTCCCTCCGGGAATCCACTGTGGTGAATCGGGACCGCGTAACGTCTGAAATCACCCAGGGTCAAGAGTGGTAGTAAATGCACACATACAGACACACACAACAACCTAATTGATTATAATAAGATTCCTGCAGCTTTATAATAAGCTGCATTATAATAAGATTCCTGCCAGTATCAGTTTATGAACTGACTCCTCATTTCTTTTCAGATCCCAGCTGAAAACACTTCTCCTTTTTTTGCCACTTAATTTCACTTCCCATTTGCAATTGTTTAATTCTGTGTGGTTTGGCTGTGTAAAGCAATTGGCAATATTTTTGCATGGCATATGCTATACAAAATAAAGCTGTATTGTTCTTTCATTTTCAGCTAACAATATTTTGGATGTTGTGACTGTCACAACCTGTAGTATCAGCCAGCACCTTGCCTCATGGTCATTTATTTCTTGCATTTGTTCTTTCTGGCCACTTTAAAGACCATTGCAGAAATCCCTAAATACACCCATAACCACAGTAGACTGTAAATAATGGATTTTTAATCTAAAATGCAACAAAACAACAACAACTTTATCTACTCTGCTCATTAGGGTTATAAATTTACATCTATTTATCCAGAACCTTCCCCCAGTTCCTCAGAATTCAACTTTCCCTCTCCTCCACACTGCCTATCTTCCCTCAAGCTTTCTTTTTTCAAACAGAATTGCATGGTTGCCCCCGGCAACCAATGGATCGAGTATTCTGGCTCTGCACAGTGACATATTTCATTACCAAACAGAGATTTGTTGTTGGGATGAACCACAAAGAGTCTAAAGTATTCAGTCACCCTAGCAAATGTAGTTAACAGCTGTATGGTTTGCCTATTGGTACCACCAAACAAATGTACAATAAATAATTCAATGCATTCACTCATCTCAAGAAAACAAAACAACATAGCTGTAACTACATGGGCTCTAGAATTTGTGCTTAATTCTGTAGTGCACTCTCACGTGTAGGATGAGGACTAAAGTCATAAACAAAAAGTAGTTGTTGGTTGAAAATAGATTATTTTTAGAAGAGCCATGGGTGGTTGTTTTCCACTCAAGTTTGACAAACAGCACTATCTGTCCAAAGCCAACTTGTCCTACTCCCAACTTGATCCCTGTGATCATTTCCTTTATGATGCCCCAATCATTCTTGTGCTCCTCCTGTGATCCCTTCAGCCACACTTACATGGAAAAACTTAACAATGGATAACTGGCAACTTAGGGGAATGTTTTCTTTCTTTAAAAAAAAAATGCTGTTCTGTGGTAACTGGCACTACAGTGTTGTTTTTCAGAACACAAAGTTCAGTAGAAATCCCACAGTGACGTCATGTGAGCAGACACTTGCTGATGGAAGCTTCTCACTGTGGCTTTCTGGGATAGTTTCAAAACACTTGTGGTGGATTTCCTTAAAAAACAATTAAAGGGACAGTCACTTCAAGTACAGAATGTATTACCCAGCAGGAGAGCATTATCTTCTCATTAAGTCAGAAGAAAGTTATCCCAGAGAGAAATCTCAAATGTCTAGAGCAGGGAATTTTTACCCTTCCGTGGGCCACCCTGAACATTAATCCAAGCCCTATGAGCCAGGTAAGAGGCGTGTGTAGGAACTAAGTTTAAGGGGTGTGCTTAAACTTCCCCCGCTTTTCAAACCATGGAAATAAGCATATGACGGGTGTTGTGCCATCTAAGCAGCTGTATCATGCGATACCTGTTTGGTGCAGCAGTTGAAATTGTTCCCTGGATAAATCTGGGGTTCTTTTAAGATGCTGCAGCATGGCATTAACACATGGTTCAAGTGTTCAGATGTCAACAAGCCCATAGCAGGTCCTCACAGAGTTACCACAGGGTGCTGTCTTCAGGTGAAAATGTGACTTCCGAAAGCATCCACCATGTAGTCTTGTCTAATCTGGAAAAACGATGGGAAGGGAACAAGTTTCCTATCATTTTATCAACTCCAATTTTGGAAGCATAGATGGGATACTTACACTTCCAAAGTCTTTACCTGAAGCTGGAGTTGGAATTTTTCTCCCATTAACAGTATACATTTACATTTAAATTAACAGAATATAGGTTTTTCAAATTCAATCTTTTCACTATTGTGATCTGCTGATGCTGCTGCAGCCTCTATAATGAATGAGGGTAAAGCTACATTTTTCAGAAGAGCTGGTGTTTCTTTGGTGATGTACAACCTAATATAAAAACAGCAGTGTGAGCTAACATGCATTCTGTACCATAACTTTGTTCACATACTTAACAATATACTATGTATGGAACGGTATATTCAGCTTGTACGAAGACTGGCCATCATAATGGATCTTATATTAAAATGAATGGGCATTATATGTAGTCTATAGAATATTCAACACTGCATACATTAGTCCCCTAACTTTCAAAGACACTTATTTAAATTTATTATCCCGCTATATGCCAAGGGCTCAGGCCCTACACACAAAATCTCCAACCCTTACTCCCAAATTCCTCAGACCCTTGGGGTGGGACTACCAGTATCGGATTAATCCAATACTGTCGATAATGGTATCGGCATACCGGATTTTTAACATTGGCCATTTACTGGATTTTTTACATCGCAGCCATTGAATTCAATGGCTGCGATGTAAAAAATCCGGTAAACTGGTCAATGTTAAAAAAAAAACATGGTCGGTATTCCGATACCGGGAAATCTGGTATCGGGGAGATCTGATACTGGTAAATCCGATATCTGGTATTCCTCCCCAAATCCCACCCCTATCCATGCTTGCCAAATGCCTGGCCAAATAAAAACCTCTTTCATAGCCTTCAGAATAAGAGCAGGCTTGTGCTCAGATAAACGTTCAGGGGGAGGGACATCCATAATTGTGGGGCAACCCCCAAGAATGCCTCTCTGCATACCCTTGCTGTATGAATTTGATGGGCACACAGCATGCATAAGCAGGCACTCCTGGCAGACCTCAGAGACCACAGTGGGGCATGAGGGAGGAGGCAGTCTTTCAGACATGTACAGCCCAGGCCATTTAGGGCTCTAAGTCAAAAGCAGCACTTTGAATTGAGCCTGGAAAGCTATTGGCAGCTAGTGCAGAATCAGGAGCATTGGTGTAACATGCTGCCAGAGACTCACTGACAGAAGATAAGTCGCTATGTTCTGCACCTGCTACAACTTCTGAATAGTCATCAAGGGCACCCCTACATAGAGGGTATTGCAGTAATCTAGCCTCAAGGTTACAAAGGCACCGGTATATTCATGACGTGATAAGAAACTGAAATTTGGCACACTACACAAAAGGGATAAAGAAAACTCTAAACAAATCTGTATAATTTTTTTGTTTGAAAACATGTTTACCCTTTAATAGTATTTCTATATGAGCAGTAACAGACACCTGGAGAACTACAAAAGAGTTTCTACCTCTATAGTTTCCTTCTAGGCGGAGGTTGAAATAAAAGCTTTTATTCCAACTCCATGATTGTCAGCTGTCCTGAAGCATGATGGACCTTCTGTAGCTGAAATATAGTTGAGACAGAAAGGTTGTTGAGAGGAGAAAATCTTGTCCTCAGAGTTTTGGCAGAAGACTTCTTTTAGGAAGCTATTTTGGACACCTTTACAAGGTCTGTTTCCAAACTTGCTCTATAAGGATTAATCCCACATCCAGTTGACCTGAAAGTTTTCTATAGTTTCAGTCTTTCTTCTTTTTCTTTTTCTTTTTTTTTTAAACTGCATTCTGCTTTGGGAAATAACCTTTGGGGTTTTGTAAATTAACAGACTCTTTCAGCCTGTAAAAACTTCAGTAAAAAGTATTTGCAAAAGAAACTGTAAAATCTGCCAATAATAAAAAAATCCATATTAAAACATACCTTTACAACACCAAAAGGTAATGCAAATAGGGCATAGTCCATGGAGTGCCAAGTAGAACTTATTACAGTATAAGATTTCCAAACTGATATATTCATTTTCCTTGGCTACGAAACTTGAAATACAGTACTAGATTATTTTCTCCTTGCTATAGCAGGAACAGGACATATTGGCATGCCAGGGATCTCATGTTTCCACCTTAAACAAATAACACAGTGGGGTTTGGTTAGCCTAAGTGTACAGTGCTCACATTTCATACATGGGAACTGACTGTTTACAGTAAAGCAGAACCTCACTGAAAAAAAACACCAAAATATTGATGCACATCCTCTGATTAACTCATGCACATACAATCAGGCTAGATTAAAACTTGTAACATGACATGCAAAAAGGACACTAAGTATGCCAGCACTGGGGACCGTTTTGCTCCCAGGGGCCACTTTGAAAATTAGTACAAGTTCCGAGGGACAAAAAAAAATTGGGGGGTGAGTGTGCTTTGAACTCAGGAAGGGCTCAAATCATGGATCTGTCCCCTGTATTTGTGTGCATGAGCTCTTCTCTGCTCCCTCACCTTTAGCTCAGTGTTTCAGTGCTTAGAGGTAGGAAATTGAAAGGAGCCAAATAAAAAGTTGTGGGCTGCATTTGGCCCTGCCCTGGGCCTGATGTTTCCCCACTTCTGATGTATGCAAAACATAATCAATAAGCACAAACCTTTCACAAAAGGTTGTCTACACCTCTTAACATGCTAAGACTCAGATCCATACACTGCAGGGGAATATATGGATATAATGGCCCCACAAGATAGATTGAGTTTCACTTGGCCAGCATTAAGATTAATGAACAGAGATGCCTGCCATCAGAAGGGATCCCAGTATTCCACCTTGGGCAAAAAAGGAAAGTCCCCACCCCTCCCATTTTCTGACCAGCGCATGGTTCTGCCAAGACTCAGATCTGAAAATCAGAAAGGAGGAACACAAGTTTTAATGTCCGTACCAATGGGTTCCTATCATCTCCTGTGAAAGGACATTCTAATGTTGTTGCCAATTCCAGCATGTACGACATCAATAGTCTCAATAAAATAGGAAAAATAACAGCAGATGTACACTGGATGAAAATAGGTTTGCTTGAAACATTCCTCATGAGAGACCATCATCCCTGGAGAGGACTATCTCCACCTTTAGATGTATTCCCCCAATGAGTCACTTAAATCCATGAGTCATAGAAATCGATGCCACTGGGATAAAGAAAATGCACCTACGTATGAATGCTTACTTTTGTACACTAATCTCTAAGGTAAAATCTTGCCCCAGCCATAAGGTACGTCTTATCCTATTCAGACAAACAAGCAAAAAACAAACAAACCCCAAGTCTATGAAAAAAATTACAAAGGCAAAATCTTGTGTAGTTCATGGCTGTAAAAGTTGCTTTTGTCACAGGTTTGTGAAGTGGAGCCCCTAAACAGTATTTTTAGCTTCTAGTTTGAGTTTTGAGGGAAAACATTACACATCTACATGGGAATTATGGGTAAAATGATCCTATGAGTTGCCTTCCCGAAACTATAACCAGCTTGAAAGAGGGAGCATATGGAAAATTTGGGGACGCGCCCAATAAACTATATTTCACATACAGTTACATAACATGAGAAATAAGGTACTAATTATTCATTCTTATGTTTAAAACCAACAGTCTTAAATATGTAATTTACCAGAAGCTGCCACAAAAATTCTAGCTAGACTAATGTACCAGAGTACCTCATAAACCAAAAACGACTTGCTACAGACTTTTGGTCAAACTTGCTTCAAAGATGAGAGCTTGCATACAAATAATACAGAAAACCTTCACTATAATAAACTTTGCTTATAATGAGATCCTGTTTATAATAATCACAATACCATGAAACTTTTCTACCAATTACATACTGCCAAACCCTCTTAAAAGAGCACCCCATTATAATGGACTTTCTCTCTGGTCTCAAAGAGGTTCATTATACGGAAGTTATTCACGTTAAAGATCTGCTGAAGCATTAAATGCAATAGTAGACATGTGAAGGAAGCTTCTACAATGTCTGCCTCTATTGTCCCTGACTTTGACCATTGTTATTAGTTCATTTTAAAAGCATCACAATTCATTCCTAATCGTTAAGGAACAAACTCTCCAATGAATTAGCACAATGTTATCTAGTTTGTTAGAGGCTGAAGTTTAATTTCCTGTGAAAAGCAATGCTTAGTTTAGTATTTCATTACTTACTTTAGGGAATAAAGGACATATTTTTAAACCCCTTCAATTATTCCCTTGGTCCCCATAATGTGAGTAATGGATGAGACAATGGTGGTTCTCAATTCCGTGCAGAACATGCATCTTCACTACATCCTGCATCTACTCCTGGGAAAGGCCAAATGAAGCATAAAATGTTCCAAATCTCATAATCCCACCCTATCACCTCTGGAGATGACTATCTCTACCCTTATCTGTATTTCCCCCCCAATGAGCCACTTAAATCCACGAGTCATAGGAATCCACGCAAGTCATACTTAATTACTTCAATGGAATTGCTCCAATAATTACATTTGCCCTTGAGACATCTGAAGGAAGGTTGGAGGCAGGGGCTATGTTGGTGAGTTAGAATCAAAGAAGAACTTGGATGGAAGTGGGGATGGATAAGCTCTAGGAGGGCATTCTTATCCTGATTTGGGAATTACCCAGTGCACTAGGTTCACAATATCATTCAACAAGTTCCTATCCAACACCTAAACTCTCCATGCCTCAGATCAACTCTCCTCATTCTTTGCAGCCATTTTCATCATTTCATGAAACTAGAAATCCCTGGAATTTGCTATTTAACAGTGCATGCTTAACTAAAGTAAACCATCCTATGCGATCTTCTGGAAGAGCATAGCATGATCATTGGACTTTGTAATTATAAAAAATTAACTCTACCATTGTTGAAGCACTCCACCTTTAGAGCCAAAATTGTTCAGCCACAAATAAACACTATTACTGTGATTATTAGCAAAGTCTTCATAGTCTGGTCTGAAGGTTTACGCTAGTATTAGTAAAATCAAGCGCCTAGACAGCAGAAAGCTTTGGCAGGTGGTGGAATAATATATTAGTGGACCGCTGCTCCTACAGGTTGGGGTCCCTGAATGGACTTAGCAGCTTCTGTGGGACTGGGAGAAATGCTTTTTTATTTATCCAAACCTGTAAAATTCCTAGGTCCTGTCAGCTTTCCTTAGACTTGATGGGCCAAGGGTGGGTCTACTGGGGAAAGTGTCTGCCTAGAAGTCACAACAGAGGTGCTCTAGAAACTCCCAAGGCTCCACAATAGCTATGGGGAGCTTCTTGGGCAGAAGGTCCCTAAAAGTGTAGCCCATGTCTATGGCAACAAAGGCAAAACTGCATTATTGCCCTGCTCTTCTATTGCTAGTCTGGAGAACAGCAAAATGAACATGATTGATTATCATCACACTGCAAATGAGAGAGATGTGTCAATCTTGTAGTCATGCAATTAGGTCGTTCTACAAATGATGAGGACTAATCTTCTTGATTAATGAAAACTACGTAAGCAACTGTTCTGGCCCCAAAGTATTACTTTATTTGTCTTTGAAATGGGGACAGAAGCTAATCTTTCATAGCTGCAAAGTGTGCTCCACTATATCCAAAAATATTTAGAAAGTAAAGATATTTATTTATTTATTTCATTTATTTTGTTACATTTATATGCCGCCCCCCATGCCCATGGCATCTCAGGGTGGCTTCCAACACAATATAAAACAGTTTTAAAAAACAATTTTTAAACATAAAACAAATTTAAAACACCCCCCACAAAAATTAACCCACCACCCCACCCTCCCCTCCAAAGGCCTGGGCGAACAGCCAAGTCTTACAAATACGTTGAAAGGCCAAGAGGTCCGGGACCAGGCGAGCCTCCTCTGGGAGGGTATTCCACAACCATGGCCCAGCCACCGAGAATGCCCTCTTCATTGTGGCCCCCCGTCTTACATGGGGGACCTCCAGAAAGGCGCCCCCGGTGGACCGAAGGGATCGTTCTGAGGCACGGAGGGCGAGGCGGTCCCCGAGATATGAGGGGCACAGAACATGCAGGGCTTTGTAAATCAATACTAACACCTTGAATCTGGCTCAGTACGCTATAGGCAGTCAGTGCAGAGTGCGGAGCACTGGTGTTATGTGCTCACGCCGTCCCGTCCCCGTCAGGAGATGGGCTGCCACATTCTGCACTAGCTGCAGCCTCTGAACCAGAAACAAGGGAAGCCCCACGTAAAGCATGTTGCAGTAGTCTAGCCTGGAGGTGATGAAGGCATGGACGAGAGTGGCCATATCGGGCCCGGAGAGGTAAGGTCGAAGCCCCCGTACCAGATACAACTGGCGAAAGG
>QEPC01005198.1:2967010-2978554 GCA_003113815.1 Sphenodon punctatus
TTCTTGGAGGTCCCCCGTGTTAAGCGGGGGGCCACAATGGAGAGGGCATTCTCGGTGGCCGGGCCACGCCTTTGGAACTCCCTTCCGGAGGAAGCTCGCCTGGCCCCAAACCTGTTGACATTCTGGCGATGTTGTAAAACCTGGCTGTTTGCCCAGGCCTTTGTGGAGGGTGGGGTGAGGGGTTTCATCTCCCCCACCTAACTTATAACTTTTATTTATATATTGCTAGCCCTGTTTTAAATATTTTAAATATTTTTTGTACTGAGTGTTTTAAATTGTTTTTATTGTATTTTATTGTTGTAAGCCGCCCTGGGCTGCATGGCAGGAGGGGCGGGATATACATCTATTAAATAAATAAATAAATAAATATTAAACCAGTCCTGAGGGAATCACTGAGGGAAAGATAAACTGAAGAAATGAGTTTTGCATTTATAGTTCAGTCTCCTGCACCCACAAATCCTCCTGTTGCAACAAGGGTTGTAAGTAGGGCTAACGCTTCACTCCAGGAGGAAACTTGGAGGGCATAGACAAGGTTTGAGGGTGAGGAGCATAGAGGCTATAACCAAAACAAACAACCAAAATTAATAACAAAAATAACGGAATAACCTGAACAACCAAGTTGATCATATCCAAAACAGATAAGCAAATGAAGCAGGATGAGTATCTGCTCCGTCTGATCGGGATCAAAGTGGCTGAATTCCTCAGATAATATATTTGCATCAAATATTCATTTCAACTCTAGCAAATACGTTCACGCCTGGCTTTCAGCTGGAGCGAAGCTATTGTAAACCATCAACTGCAATAATAAAATATATCTGAATATGTTGAATAACAGCAATGTATACCTCTGCATAAATTAACCATCAACTGCAATAATGAAATATATCTGAATATGTTGCATAACACCAATGTATACCTCTGCATAAATTATCAACAAAAGTGCAAAAGTGTATGCTATGAATTTCTGGCTCTTGGTAAAGAAATCTGGAGAAACTGTTCTTAAAGCGGGGGTGGGTTTTTTTGACTATATGACCCTTGAGGTCCTTAAGATCCATGCGTTAATGGTGTCTTTCAGAACAATGTTTGCCACAGATCAGTCACCAGAGAAGAAAAACATAAGACTTGCTTCAAAAAACTTCAAGACTTCATACTTAAACAAGATAATTCCGTTTCCCAGCAACTTAAAACTATTAAATGGTTGCACTCTGTAGATCTTGAATTTTAAAACATTTAAATGAAAGCAGATCAAGATTAATTTCTGAAAACTCCAGAATGAAGAAAGGATTTGATCACATTCCTATAATAAGGGAAATTTGGGGCCTGACATTTGCCACCTAAGTGTGTTTTTAGACAAGCACCTCCCTGATTTATAGAGTATCTATTCTCACTGTCACAGATCTAGAGGTTCCTCATTAGCAAGTCTCCCTCTATCAGTAGCATTAGCAAACGTTGTATTCCTGTGTTCAAGAGTCCTCTCTCCTCATGCAGACACACACACACTGAAGGTGGAACAATTTCCTTGGGCAGCCAAGACAAAAGTACCTGTCATGTATATTTAAACGGGCCAGTCACATTGATTGACACAGTGGGCTGCCAGCTGAGGCAAGCTTCACCTTTGAAGCTGAAAACTTTTCATTCCACCCGTTTTATCTACAGCAGGACAAGCACCACTGAACATGAATCTTTTACATTCACCAGAGTACAGCAAATCAATAACGACCGCCTCAGATCTGCTGCTTTGAACTAGCTTGAGTTCATAAAGCCATACACATCCAGAATCTACAATGGACATTATTTAGAGCACCTCCAATATATCTGGCACAGCACTGATAAAATCAAAACGGGCAAAGGATAAGATGTTTTCTCTTGTGCCCCATGGAGCACTGCTTACTACTCAAACTTTTTGTAGGTTTCATTGTTTTTTTGCTCAGAGATTTCACGCAGTCTGATGGGAATAGCCTCCTTTCTCTACTAATGTTTTTATGAAATGTTATGAGCAGAGTCTGTTAGCAAACACTGCTGCTGGAGCAGAGTAGGGAAGCAAACTCACAGTTCTATACAAAGCCTCTCAAACTTATCTTTTAACAAACTAAAATAAAAACACCATATTTCATGAGAAAAGGAAACTTGCCTGGGATGTGTACACTACCAATAATCATACAGTTGGAAGGGATCTCATGGGTCATCTAATCCAACCCCCTGCTTGGATGCAGGATGATTAGGGCTACAAAATCCCTGACAGATGGCTGTCCAGCCTCTTTTTAAAGATCTCCAGTGATGGAGAGCCCACAATCTCCCAACGCAACTTGCTCTTGGCACCAGGAAGTTTTTTCTGATGTTTAATTGAAATATATCTTCCTGTAACTTGAGCCCATTATTTCTAGTCATCCTCTGTAACCATGAAGAACAGTTTCTTAAAGGGCTGAAGCGAGCAGCAAAATCTTTTACTCACAAGTAATTTTGCCATATCAGGAACCAGGATCAATTTCCTGTCAATTTCCCGATTATACCATCCCAAGTTACCAATTTTCTGCTTACCATTTACTGTGTACCATTCATTTAACACTCACTGCATTACTGAGGGTACCATTTTACTTCCCCATTTGCTGTTTCCGCATTTCTGAGCCAATCACTGTGCAAATAGCCCACCCCTTAACATTCCCCCCGTGCCCCTTAACCTCCACTCCAGTGCCTCCAAAACAGAATTGTGGTTCTGTGTTGTTCCCTTTGCTTTGACCAATCTGTAATGCAACAGCAGATTAGTAAAGGAATCTGCGTACCAGTCAATGAGTGACAAAGAAGTACAAGGGGAAATGGAGTGCAAGAAATGCGGTATTGTGTAAGCATTACGTCTCGGGATTTGAAATGGACAGCAAAGTGGCAAATGGGATCCCAGTAATCAAAAGTCAGTAAATTGAGAAATAAAATGTCATTCGAGACACTGGGCTCGAACCCAAATCCCACTCACTGCGCAAACTGTGTGCACGTATCTCACGTGCAGCCCTCATGCAGAAAGTGTGCACAGTCATGTTAACCTGTGTGCAAGCCAAGCACAAGCCATGTGTACCATACAGACAGGGGCTTGGAATCGCCCCCCACTGTCAAGTACTGAGAGGTTCTCAATTCGACCGAGACAGTATCCCATCTCCACTCACCTCCACCCAACACAGAGTAATGAGCTGCAATGCCGGTTGTTCTGTGCATGGAGATGGGTGTGTGCCCGGGGGAACGGCCGCATGCCTACCGCCACCCACCGCAGGCGCACACCCATCCCCCCACCCGCTGTGGCCCATTTGAAAAGGGCATTTGTCTCCATTTCTTACATTTAGGACCAAAAAAACAAGCACACTTTCTATGTGCATACTTAAATACCAGATACCAGTAAACCATCTTGAAAAATGATATTTTGCACCAGCCTTGAGGCGTGGGATCCATTGGTGGGGGAGGTGTCAACAACGCTCTTGTCATGGACAGAACATTATCTCCGCCAGGCTGGTATCTTGGCACACGATGGTCCCTGGTCGGGTGCAGAGCCAATTTCGTTGGTTCGCCCCTGGAGACTTATGGAACCAGAGAGGTTCCGGAATGCTCTGGGGGATATTCCCTCTGATCTCTATGTTCGTTCACTCGATGACCTCGTGATCTTTTGGAATTCTCTGTTGATAGAGGTCATCGACTGTATGGCTCCCAGGCGTCCGCTCCCAAATCGTCGACAACGCAGGTCTCCGTGGTATATGGAGGAGCTGCAGCGGATGAAGTGAGAAGAGTGGTGGTTAGAGCAACGGTGGTGTCATTCTTTCACTGAAGTTGACCAACTGCAACACCGAGTCTGGTTACATACCTATGCCATGGCAGTGCAGACAGCAAAGAAGGCTTTCTTTGCTGCCCTCATTGCAACTGCTAAGTCCTGTCCAGTTGAGCTTTTCCAGGTGGTGAAGGGGCTGGTCACTCCGGCCTCCCTCTGCTTGTATCCAGAGTTATCTAATGCTCGTGGTGACTTGTTTGTGAACTTTTTTTGCGGATAAAACCGCTCAAATTCATCATAGTTTCAATGCGGCATTTTTAACAGTAGGTGAACCAGAGGCAGTTGAAGCCCCATCTTGTCTTGTTTTATGGGATGAATTTCAAGACGTGCCGCCCTGTGATGCCGGGGATGTTCTTCGGACTGTTTGAGCCACTTATTGTGAATTAGATCCATGCCCCTCCTGGTTGGTCAAAGCCAGTCGGGAGATGTTAGGGCTGTTGCTGGTCAGGATAGTCAACACCTCCCTCAGGGAGGGCAGGGTGCCGGACTACCTCAAGGAGGTGGTGGTGCAGCCCCTGCTCAAAAAGCCATTATTGGACATTGACGCCCTGGCCAGCTATTGGCCGCTCTCTAACCTTGGCAGCTTCAGGAGCATCTGGACTGGATCAGTTTCCTGGACCACTCGCAGTCTGGATTTCGTCTGGGTTATGGCACGGAGACTGAGCTTGTGGTCTTAGTTCATGACCTCTCCCGAGAGTTGGACCAGGGTCATTTGACCCTGTTGATTCTATTAGATCTTTTGGCTGCATTTGATACCGTTGATCATGAGTAGGGCCACGAATTTGTCATGGAAAGTTTCTTAAAAAGTCATGAGTTGGTCATGGGAGGAATGAGAAAAAGTCACGAAAACTCATGGGTAAATTTTTATTCAATATTGTATTTGTAGCCCCCACCCCTTAGATTGTAAACCCAGGAATTGTAAAGTCCTTTGGAAGCCCCAGGCTTAGATTGTAAGTCCAAGCAGGAGATAAAGGCAGAGGAAATACTGCCATCTCCTCCTGGGTGCCTCTTGAAGCTCTGAGAATGGTAACGTTCTCTGCCTCTGATCTCGCCGCCACACCATGCCGTGCCGCCACTTGACCATGGCCAAAGTTCCGCCCTCTGCAAGAAACAACACTGAGGAGGGGTTTGGAGTTCCAGGGGTATTTTCAGACGTTACGGGATCACAGTGAACCACGGTCAATACCCACATGGGGCCAAAGCACCCTGCACGTCGGTTAGACAGCCGCCAGATGTTCGCCACGCTGAATACTCATATGGGGTCAATTTCAACCACGCTTCCCGGGCTACCGGCGTGAAAATCGGCTGAAGTGGCTGAAGCGTGGTGAAAGTGATTCCAGGCAGGTATAAAAAAAAAGTAACGTCTGGTCGGTTATCACGGCCCAGAATCCCCGGTGGGATTCCGGGCCGTGGTGAACTCGGCCAGACACTGAGGCGGCATTGGCCTCGCCGCCCGCACATCTCCCCAGAGGGCGGGAAGCAAGGCAGCGTGGAGTGGGCGGGGCCATGCGGCCGCACGTTGCACCACATAGCCCCTCCCTGATTCCCCGCCAGGATCCCCGACACGTCTGTTTACCATGCCTGGGTGATCCTGGCGGGGAATCTCTGGGTTGTTTTCGGGACAGGGCGAAGCCGCCCCGTCACATCTGAAAACACCCCAAGGAGAGGCCGTGGCTTTACCTGGTAGCGCCCAGCATTCTATTTTCACCAGCTTCTTGCTATGCCACCATCTCTCCACAGCCAGGGAGGAGTTTGGAGCTCCAGGGAGATACTGTGGATCTTCTTAGCACAATTGAGCCTGCTCTTCTCACCAGCTTCTTGCTGGCTCTGCTCTTCAGTTTGGGGGAAATCTCGAAAAACTTGGGGAAATCACAGAAGTCATGGGAAGATCTCAAAAGTTATGAAGGGAGGCAAATGTCACTAAAAATGTGACTTTTGTCATGACCATGACAAATTCTTAGCCCTAATCATGAGTTGTTGGTGACTCAGGGTATTTTCAGATGTGACGAGATCACAGTGAACCACAGTCAATACCCACATGGGGCCAAAGCGCCCTGAACGTCTGTTAGGCAGCCACCAGATGTTCACCATGGTCGATTCCCACATGGGGTCAATTTCAACCATGCTTCCAGGGCTCCCCGCCGGACAAGCGCCGCAAGCGTGGTCAAAGAGATCCCTGGCGGGAGCCAACAGAAACTAAAGTCTGGCCGGCAACCACAGCCTGAAATCCCCGGTGGGAATCTGGGCTGTGGTCAAATTGGACACCACGGCGCCCACCTATCTCCCCAGAGGGTGGGCGGCGGGGGAGCGTGGGGGCAGGGCTGTACGGCCACACGTTGCACCGCGCGGCCCCGCCCCCTCCCCGATTCCCCTCCGGGATCAGCCGGCACGTCTGTTGGACGTGCCGGAGTGATCCCAGCGGGGAATCATTTGGGTGATTCTGGGACAGGGCGAATGCTGCCCCGTTTCATCTGGAATCACCCATAGTTGCGGGACCAGGCAGAGGTGGGCGGGACTTTTCTTGAATGGTGCCACTTCTTCCTGGCCGGGAGAACTCAGTGTGTGGTGCTGGGTGATTATTCATCTTCTCCCCGGGACCTCACGTGTGGAGTTCTGCAAGGTTCTATCTTATCCCCTCTCCTGTTCAATGTGTATATGCAGTCCTTGGGGGAGGTTGTGGCAAAATGCACCAAGGGGGCGCTATACAGCTGAGCCACCCACCTCACTGTGTTCATCCAAATCTCTAACCTGTGGTCCCCACAGCTGGCAAACTCCAGAAAAACCTAGTTTTTGCTGCCACCACCTGGGTTCCAGAAATCAGAGGGGATCCACACAACCCAAGTATGTGAACCCTAGAAGTTTATAAGCCTGCAGCTTCCCAAGGCACCCTAGTCCCCTTTATCTGGTGTTCTCCCCCTTCCAGGAGGCAGAACTCTTGGAGCAACCCAGAGGTGCTTATCTTAGTCAAAAGTTGCCTTGACTAAAAGAGCCAGAGGGGAATTCCTTTCTCCCTCTTTGGTAGCTATGCCTTCCAGGTGAATGGAGGCTTTCTTTGAAGGTAAACACACACACACACACACAGAGTGGAGTTAAGAATAGAAAAACCTTAGGCTTTACTTATAGGGTTAAATAGGTACAAAAAGACACAAAAGGGTAAGAAGCAAGATAAGTAATTGAGCAAGCCCCAGAGTCCAGTTTGAGGTGTACGAGAACCCTTTTTGAATCTGCAACTGCCTAAACTGCACTGGTTCGGGTAGGCAATCTGGTGACATATAACTCTATGTACATGTAACTTACATAGGGCTCAGTTCTTAGTTCCGATCTGGCAAAAGCCCAGATCTTGTAGATGTCAGAGCAGACAGAAAGAGTCAAGAGAGCAAAGAAGGGAGGGTCTGTCCCTTTTAAGGTCCTATCCCCCTTCTGCTGGGATTGGTCTGTGGGAGGTCACCTGGTCTGTGACCCAGTCCAAGGCAGGGAGGTCTCTGCCCCGCCATGTGGTGACAAACTAGTCACTCAGTTCAGGATGTTAGGAATATGGCTAGGTTGCCATATGCTCACAAGAGTAAGGAGGGCAGGTCCCACCCTATTCAGGAAGGCAACACTGTCCTGCTAGGGTCCCTCTAGAGGCAAAGGCAGGGGCAAAAGGCTTTTTGGCACAGAGGTCATCAGAGAGTTTGGTGTAAGGTGTCATCAATATGCTGATGATACCCAATTATATCTCTCTTTTTCATCAGACTCAGGTCCGGCAGTCTCAGTGCTTACCCAGTGTTTGTCAACTGTGGGGAACTGGATAAGGGCAAGTCACTTGAGGTTAAATTTCAACAAGATCATGGTTGAGATCATGACCAAGATCATGGTCATGGTTGTGGGGAAAACAGGGGAAGTGAAGGCCCCCATCATTGATGGGGTCCATCCTCCCCTGGTATCTCAGGTCCGTAGTCTGGGGGTGCTCCTGGATCTGCAGCTCCACCTAGATGTCCAGGTGGAGACTGTGGCGGAGGATGCATTTTGCCAATTACATCTGGTACGTCAACTTAGGCCGTATGTCTCGGACTCGGACCTTGCCACAATCATCCAGGCTTTTATTACCTCAAGATTAGACTACTGTAACAGGCTCTACGTGGGGCTACTCCTGGTGACAGTCTGGAGACTGCAGCTGGTACAGAATGCGGTGGCTCATCTCCTTAAGGGGACGTGTCATTGCAAGCACATTACTCCAGTACTCCGCTCTCTGCACTGGCTGCCAATAGTTTTCCGGGTCTAATTCAAGGTGTTGGTTTTGACCCTTAAAGCTCTACACGGCCTGGGCCCCACCTATCTTCAGGACCGCCTCACCCTCTGGATTCTGGATTGGCCTCTGCGGTCGACACCCTCTGTGGGGACACCCTCCTTGAGGTACCCCAGGTGTCAACCATGAGGAGGGTGTTCTTAGTGGCTGCTCCGTGACTGTGGAACTCCCTCCCGTTGAAGGTCCACCTGGCCGTAGACCTCCCCTCTTTCCGTAGACAGTGTAAGACCTGACTGTTCCGCCGGCCTTTGCCAAGGGAGATGGGATGGGTGGGGGTTTTATTGTTGGGTTATTTTAATATGAGGTTAGTTGTAAATGTTGAATTTTAAAATTGTATGTGTTTTAAAATGCTGCTAGCCACCCCAAGATGCTTGTGCAGGAGGGGGCGGCATATAAATGCAATAAACAAACAAACACATAAATAAATAAATAAATAAATAAATAAATAGAGACTTTTCAAAAATCCTTTGTCCTAAATTCAAATTGGAAAAGAATGGAACCATGGCGGTATTTATTATGCACTGAAGTAATTAAATAAAACTCTTTGAGTGCACATGGATGAATGAGGATTACGGAAGTGGGTAAAGCACATACAAGTTGCATGCTGAAGTGCCATGCTAGACATAAATTGGTGTCATATGCTCATGCTAGGGTTGCCAGATATGCACATTTTAGAGGACACTTATAATACAAACTGCAGGGCTACATTTCACTTAGGTATGGGCTGACCACTTGTAACTCTTTTCCCAGGTAGAGGTGTGTTTAATGCTTCCATGTTAGGAGCTCAGTCTTGAACCCTTGCCCCTGGAGTTCTTGGAACTGTGTACAGCTGGGCCTGCAGTGCCACTGCTTTGCCTTGCCTTGGGCCCAACCACTCCCACCAAGAGGCCTCCATACTTTATTACACCCCATCCTGTCTGTCTCCTGCTCTTGTCATGATTCCCAGCTTCTGGTTGGTTGGTTGGCTGCCTGCCAGCAAGCATATAAGGCTGTCTGGTCGCACCAGGGAGCTGGATGGAGCAACTTTCTTTCTCACTCTTCTTCCTGTTTACAGCCCTTCCCTTCAGCTCTTGCTCTGTGTCTTGTTCCCAGTTCCCAAGTCATGACTCTTGTTCCTAGTCCTGTCCTTAGCCGTGTCTTTTTATTCCCCTTCCTGTCTTGTCCTCCAGCCCTGAACCTGACCCCTTCTCCCCCAAACCCTACGCCCACCAACATCCTGGATTCCCCTCACCCCATGTCCCTTACACCACATTACAAGCAGCAGATCACTGGTCATGCTGCAGAATAATCCCTTTCACTGTGAATTAGGATTTTAGCATAATTCCATAATTTTTGAAATAGCGGCAAAAAGAGTAGAAAAGATGTAAACAACCAGCAGAATAAAAGCCTTTAAAATAAATAAATAAATAAGGTCTTCTTCATACCTTTATAAATATGTGGAAAAGGTAAAAGGAAAGTATTTTTAATATTATTGACCTTGATCCTTATGTAAGAAATAGAAATGGAGCTATAGCAAACCAGCAATATTCTCTCAGTTTTTAAATAGGCAGTGGAATAAGGAAATGCTGCTTGTAGTCATTTTGACTTTTTTGCCTCGGCAAGAGAACCATGAGATGGATCCCGTGATAGAGGTTGTATAATAATAAAATGACCTAACCCAGTACCATTACTGTATGTTGACACTCTGCTGTATGTCACCAAACCCATGTCAGCTCCAAAAATAGGAGAAGATAAAATAAGCCAATATGTCAGCAAACGAGGAGAAACCACTACGTAGGCCAAATCAAATCTGTCCTTGCTGCCTGTAACCATGTGAGCAAGCTAAAGCCATTTGCCCTTGATGTTAACGTTTTCTGGACACAATAGGATATTTATGAATATGCTAACTGTATTACATAACAAAGGAAAAATGTGGGACAAGGAGATAAATTGCTATTCAGACCAAACAGTAAAGGGTTTACTCCTTCCCCCAAAGTCAATGACAAAAGTTCCATTAATTTAAAATGAGAAGGATCTAGTTCACATTGTGTGCTATTAAAGCAACACCATAATTCAGAGGTTTCCAAGCTACAGGTGATAAACAGAAGTGGGGTCACATCATCTACAGATAAGGCTGCAATCATAACAGATACTTTTCATGGCATTTGTGATCTCTGGCATAGTCATCTACAGATAAGACTGTCATCCTGATTAATACATTTGATTGATATTTGATATACATGCTTTGCATATCATTATAGCTATATGGAATCATAGGATTATATATTTAAGTCTCAAAATGGGGTGATTTGGCAAAACATTTGGGAACCATTGCTTTAAATCAACTGCTTCTATAACTCAGACTTGGCTGTATGAAGGACTCCATGAGGTCTGAGAGCTTGCATACCTCCACCAACAGTAGTTGCTCCAATAAAAGAGATCACTGTACTACTTTGTTTCTATTGCCAATTCCATATACAACAGACAAACTTGGTTTTCTGTCCCACAGAAAGGTAAAATTCCTCATGCCAATACTCCATATAAATATGAAAGAATATGGACTGATGTACCCATTATGAAATGCAAATACATTCAGTTTTGGAATCCTCACTTTACAAAGGACATTGTTGCACACCTCTGAACCGTTTCCAGTTTCTCAATGATGATGAAAGGGTTGGAATAATAATCTTTAATGATCTTTATTTTTATATAGTGCCTGCCTGCCATGGCACTCGAAGTATTTTACATATAACACACAGATTTTGCTCTCCTATTATAGAGTGGCAGCATCCACTCTGTACTCCTTTATAAAGCCCAAACATTCTATTCATTATAAAATTGACATGATTACAGTTAGGATCATGAAATTTGTGGTGAGGGTTCACTGGAGGTATTTTCAGACGTTGCTCAACCACAGTCAATACCCTGTGGTGGGGAATGACCTCGTAAAGTCTGTTGGGGAATCGGAAGTGAGCCCCCAAGAGGTTAACCACAGTCAATCGCGACGGGGAATTACATTCTCCATGCGATCGGCGGAACCGGCGGGGCTGGCGCCGATCGCGTGGTGAATATGATTCCCCGCCATGATGAAGGGGTCCGTCTCGTCTGGACGGAAACCACGGCCCGGAATCCCCAGTGGGATTCCGGGCTGTGGTCAATTTGGGTGGGCGCTGCGGCCGCATTGGTCGCGGCGCCTGCCCGTCTCTCCAGAGGTGGGCGGCGGGGGAGCGTGGGGAGGCAGGGCCGTGTGGCCGCACGTTGTGCCATGTGGCCCCACCCCCTCCCCGATTCCCCGCCGGGATTAACTGGCACGTCTGTTGGACGTGACAGGCTGATTCTGGCGGGGAATCTGAAGAGTGGTTCCGGGACGGGGCAAATGCCGCCCCGCCGGGAGGACGGGGGGGGGAGGTTTTTAGGGGGGTGGAGGGGGGAGAGGGCTGTTGGGCAAACAGCCAGGTCTGAAGGGCCAGGA
>QEPC01005198.1:3001730-3022155 GCA_003113815.1 Sphenodon punctatus
TTTTAAGCTTGATGTGCATGTAGACTGTGTTTTCCGATGTTAACCCTGGGAACTCCTTGCTGCTGTGTTGAGCCAGTGTTTTGCCAGTGTTTTCTGTGTTTCCCTGTGTTTTGGGTTTATACATTATTTGTTTTAAGCTTGATGCGCATATAGACTGTGTTTTCCGATGTTAACCCTGGGAACTCCTTGCTGCTGTGTTTTGTCAGTGTTTTGCCAGTGTTTCCCTATGTTTGGGGTTTATACATTATTTTTTTAAAGCTTGATGTGCATGTAGATTGTGTTTTCTGCTATCCCATGTTAACCATGGGAACTCCTTGCTGCTGCGTTATGCCATGCCACTGGCCTACCGTCTCCTTGGCTCTGCCTACCATCTCCCTGGCTCCGCCTACCGACCCCCTGGCTCCACCCACCGGCTCTCCGGCCCGCCGGCGGCTTCACCACCAGCAGGTCGGCCGGCCTTACCGCCCCTCCAAACTCAAAACCCACCAGCCGCCCTTTTCAGGGAATATAGAGATCTTATGTCGTTGAAAATTAAGCTCTTTGGTATTTCTGGCAGCTCTTAGTATCTCCTCTTTTACTTGAAATTGAAGGAATTTAACTATTACAGCCCTTGGGGGGTCCTGCTCTTTAGGTCTGGGGCAAAGGTATCTGTGTGCACGTTCAAGCTCGAGTGAGCATAGTTCTTGTTTATCAGGAAAGATTTCCTTTATCACACGTTGCACCAGTTCCCCCACTCCTGCTGTTTCTGTTCCTTCAGGTACTCCCATTATTCTTAAATTATTCCTTCGAGATCTATTCTCTAGATCTTCTAACTGCTCCTGCAATGATTTAATCTCTGCCTCTGTGCCTGTGACTCTCTGGTCATTGTTATTTTCCCGGTCCTCCTGCTCACTCACTCTGTGTTCCACTTCCTCTATTCATTTAGTAATGCCCTCCATTTGAGTCTTTAATTCTCCCAAGCTTGATTTAATTGCCGAGATACCCTCCTTATTTACATTTAAATCTTCTTTGATGGACCTAAAGAGGTCCCAAACCTGTGGCAGTGCGGGCGGGTCTCCCATGCTGTCCTTCAACATTGCGTCTGCCATTTTAAGAGTAGCGGCCTCACCCTTCTTGCACTGCGTCGTGGCTGGCAATATTTTTCAATCATGGAGTCTGCTTCTTTTTTTTTTATCTTGACTCATGCCTTGCATTGCTTTTTGTGGCTGTATATTAAATGGCCACCACAGGGGGGTTCACTGTGGTTGACCGTGGTATCGCAAAGTCTGAAATTACCCATAATTAGCAAAGAGGAGATCGAGACCGACCACAATAAATTAAAGGCATTGTTCACTTAACGTGAAGATGTTCCTGCACTAAGAAGATTTCTGGGCCTGACAAAACATTTTGGAAAATTTTTACCAAACAGCACAAATGACAAAACCTCTTAGTTGAGCACAATATGTGGATGTCATTGTTATAATAATGAAAATGATAATCACAATTAATAACGCAAATGAAAATAAAATTTTGTTTTTAAATAATGTGAAAAAACTGAAAAACGTATTTACGGCTATATGTTTTTTGTTTCTTATTCAATTCTGATGAAACTTGGAGGAATTGTACCTCCAAGTGCGTTCCGCCAGAGGTTCACCATGGTGAACCTCCAGCGGGAAACACATGGACCACGGTTCTGGACCTCCGGCCACCCGAGGTCCAGAACCGTGGTTAGCTGGACCACAGTCCGGAATCAGCGGAAAGTAATGTCTGTTACCTCCGCTGATTCCGGACTGTGGCCCAGATCCCGATGTGAGATCAAGCGGAGCGGGCTAATTGGCCACTGCGCCCACCCGTGTCCTGGAGGGTGGGTGGCTGGGGAAGCGTGGGTGCTGCATGTCGCGCCACATGTCACGCCACACAGCCCCGCCCCCTCCCCGATCCCCGAGCAGAATCAGCCTGGCATGTCTGAAGGACGGCCTGACTGATTCCTGACTGGGATCCGAAACGGATCACAGTCAGTGGTAACGGGCCAGCCCGTCATGTCTGAAATCATCCTATGTGTCCTACAAATTTTATTTGTTCTTTTACAAATCTGCATTTTTTGTTTACTGTAAGCCCTGCTTTCTGGAAAAATCTCAGCACCACATGTACTCTCTCATTGTGTTCTTGCTGATCCTTCCCATAAATCAGCACATCATCTGCATGGCAAAGGATACTGTGCAACCCAGCCATGATCGAAGATCCTTTTCTGAAAATGTTCTGGGGCAGATGATAAGCCAAAAGGGAGCCTATTAAAGCAGTATCTTTCAAATTACGTTATGCAGGTAGTCCGGGGCCTGGATTCTTTAACAAGGGGAATCTGACAACATCCCGCAATTCCATCTAACTCTGAAAATACTTTGGCTCTCAATGGCGGAGCCAATGTCTGCAGGAAGCATATGCCTTTCTCTGCACAAACTTTTATTGAGTTGTGTAAAGTTCACACAAATACAGATTTGTCCATTTGGTTTTGGGATTACGACCATCCCCGCACACCAGTCTGTAGACTCATCTATTGGAGAAATAACTCCCATCTGTTCCATTCTGTCTAATTCAGTCTTGACTTCATGTAACATGGGAATACAACATAGTGTTGTCACAGCAAAGGCGTGGCAGCAGGTAGCAACTTTAAGCTGTATTCCCCTGGCACCTTACCCAACCCTATCAAAATCCATGGATATATCTCCTGTATGGCATGCTTGTTTCCATTTATACATTCCATTTCCTCCACTAGGTGTAGCTTTTGTATAGCAGCCAATTCTAGTAGGAAATGGTCAGTCCAGGTATTACATAAATGGTTTGACAGAGAAGTTTCTTTCCCTTTTCCAGTTTTCCTTTGAACTGATTCCAAACCTCAAGTGTACTGTTGTTAGCCCCTCTTAGTATTCTATTCAATTTTTGTAGGGTTCCATTCCGAGAGGGATTAAATTCTTTTGTTGGAATCACAGTTACTACAGCTCCAGCATCCAGTTTAGATTTAAGATGTTGACCATTTAGATTAAAGCCTGTGTACCACAGTGCTGTCTGTTTTATCGAGGATATAGAATCTAGAAGCACTGCCAGACTTTCCGCAGACTTGAGCCCAGAGTGTGGGGGTGGAGCAGGCCGACCACATGTTTGGCATACTCCCCACCCTCCCCAGCACCCCAGCCATGGGCATGTCTGTTTGGCACCCCAACCCAGGGTTTCTGTGCTCAGGACACTATTGTAAAATGTCCAACACTAGGACATCTTCTGCGTTCAGCATCCCTTGCTGAGTGCACTGTTGGTAGCTGCGAACAGGTGTTTTACAACATCTGCCACAGCTTTTCCTCCCATCACTCCTACTAAAATTCCTTGTTCTAAGTGTCTCTGATTATGCACTGTTTTTATACGGAGCTTTTGGGCCAGCAGCTTTTTCTATTTTTATGTTTTCCCTCTTTACTGCATCCATATTGTGGGATGCAGTCTCATCTGTAACCCGCAAGTCAAGCTGTTGTTTCCTTGTATTTTCCTGTAATCTCTCTTCTACTATTGCCTTTGCTAGTGTTAAATCTGGGTCTAACTGAAGTTGTGCTGATAGCCCAGTATCTCTTATGCCCATGACTATTCAGTCTCTAGTGAGTTCTTCTTTTAACACCCCATAATTTCAGTGTTCTGCTAAGATGTGGACTGCAGTGGTAAAACCTTTTGCCATTTCTGCTTGCACCACATATTGAATTTAACTCTTTCATATATCACATTTTGTCTTCTTATGAAATGGGCATCAAAAGCCTCCTTCACCTTATAATCCTTTTTCCCTTTGACAGTAAGAGGTAAAGCACACAAAAAATAGCATCTGAAGTGTCCCCCATCACAAAGATCAGAGCATTTACTTGGTATTCTTGTTACTTTGTATTAGGCCTGAAGCCATGCTAAACCTTTCAAATCTCCTGATCTAGCAAGACCTGTTTCCTGAGTTTTCAAAATCAAACTTTTGTAGGAGAGCCATTTGTGTCATGGATTCTATAGCTGAGCTGAATAAGGCCAATGTCCTCTCTCCAACGTACTCACATTTTGCTGTCCTGTTAGTTACACTTTCAGCTCTCACTCTTTTCTCTGGTTGTTGACTGCTCACTTCCTTCCTTCATGTATATTTATTTTTTTATCACAGCGAGGGTGTCTTTGTCCTTCTGACACCATGTGGAGTTGGCGAGAGAAAGATATCTGTCAGGGCGGGGCTAAGGGTGAGCAGGGAAGCAGCAAAAGGAGCCGAGAGGAGTGCTGGAAACAACCTTTCTCCCCACAGGAATGCGAGGTGGCTAAGTTCCAGGGTTAAGGCCAGTGATCATCATGGGGGTATTCGAAGACGTTCCCATAGCCAAGTAAGTTACAGGGCCCACACAGGGCTAACATAAGCAAGGTAACCTCTGGAGTCTAAGCTGTTAGAAAACTAGCTCCAGCTGGAATAAGGTTCACAGAAAGGAGAAAGGCTAGAGACTATGCTAGTTAAGGGGGGGAAAGGTGAGAGAGGTTTGTGACACTAGAGAGAAGTGAGGCTCCACAGGGGGACTAGAGCTGAGAAAAGAAGGAATGCAAGCAAGGGAGCAGGGGAGAAAAAGCAACACTAAGAGAGCAAGGCTCCACAGGAGCAGGGAGGGCTGTCAGAGGAACGAGTGCAAGCAAGAAATGGGAGAAACAAGGGAGGAATACAGCACTCCTGTGGAAACTTGCTTTCTTAGAAGGACAGAGAGCTATGGAAGGAGGGAATAAACACAGGCAATAGGGAGCGGGGTTCCTCAGGGGGAAATTTAGGGAATTCAGGGAAGCAGAGGATAAGGGTAGGTACTGGAAGGGCAATTCTCTTACAGGAGTATTCACAAAAACCTGAGGTAACCAGGATCTGCTGCTGAGAACAGGCAATGGCTGTCAGTGACTCCCTCAGATACCAGCACTGTTGTGCTAAAGACTCAGGGCTATATAGGCTGCAGGGGAGTGACAGCCACAACTCCCTGCTGTGACTCCACCCCCTGCCTAATCCATTAACCCTTTGTTATCATTCCCAGGCTAGCTATACCTTCCTTACCCTCAGTCCTGTACATACGCTGGGGAAGCAGCACAAATGCCCCACAGGGGAACCCCGAGAAGGAAGCTGGGGCTGAGGGACCTATGACAGATCTTGTTTCTTGACAATACCAGGATCCATTTTAGATTTAAACAGTGACACCACCCCTCAGGAAGCTGTTCCTTTATTATGCTTCCCTGCTTATCCCACTTCCGGAACCCCTCTGGGCCCTGTGGAAGACCGGAGACTCTATGATCACTCCGCAGGATTGTCCTATTGAAACAGGTTGCTTTAAGTAACCATTTCATTTTACAAAATAAGAATCTATAGCTAACTTACTAATGTAATCTTGTTCTCCTGGTTCTTATCTGCACTTCTTTTTTCATACTTGCCTGTTCTTGTTTCTAATTAAGATGCAAACGTTTGGGGCCAGGATCCCTGACTTTCCAACAGAGGCATGATAGAGTGCTTATTTATTTATTTAAAAATGCTGGCGGTTACACAGTGCTCATCCTCAAAAATAAATAGTACATAACCAAAGTAAGACCATAGGGTTGTAAAAAACATTCAATTGTCTTTCATGCAGAGTTTCTTAGAATTCAGTTTTGTTTTTTTAAAGCACGCTAGCTCTTTCAATAAAATCCGCTTATCTAATCTAAATCAGTTTAGAGACTATCACAGACATTGTTTCACATATAACACAGCAACAGCATGATTGTCAGGCTGGGACTATAAGCTAGCTGGCTAGATGACTTGTACTAATTTACCACACAATGAGAAATAATTTATTTGGTAATCTGAGACCAGATCTGACCAGTGTTAAGAAGAGAAGGAACTTTGATCAGTAATATGGTATTTTTCCTATGGTGCCAACAATGCACCTGGCACCGCACAGACATGATTGGAGACAGGTCTCTGCCTCAAGGGGACGTAAATCTAGGATGGACAAGGGGGCGGGGGGGAAGACAGGGCTTCATTTGAGAAGGTGCAGATACACATACTTGGCTTAGTTACAAAGGGAGGTGGGGGATCTGGAGTAAGGATCTGGATAAGGAAAATCCTAAATGAACAGTCCCTGGGGGTGGAGAGCTAGGGAAAGCCTGATGTAGAGGCAGGTTTTTAGGAGGAATTTGAAAGGGTACTTGAATAAAAACTACAATTGTGTTTAAGAAATGCCATACCAGAGTAGCGGTCCACTAAGTCAGGCAGAGTTTCACTAGAAGTTAGACAGACACAGAGACTTGCCCTGCCTACCTCCATGGAACCAACAGATGTGAAGACGTGCCAGCGTTCTGACACTTGGGCACCTCTGGTGTATTTATGTGCATGTACCTATGCATAATAGAAGTCACAGCCTGACTTAAAGAAATTTGTTTAGCTTAACTTTGGGTGTTTTTAAACGAGGAAGGCAATAGGGAGCAGGGGGTCCGTGGCCGCTGAGGGGCTCTGCCACAGAGCACCCACGTAGGTAGAGTTCATGGGGACTGATTCAAACAGGCAGCTCCCAGGGTGGCCAGCACAGCCAGAGCGGCAGCTCCCATGCACTCCATCTGCACAAATCATGGGGGGGGGGGGGGGAGAGGGATAAGGCTGGCCTTTGCAAGTGACATGTTCCTGGCTCAAGTTCCAGGGGGCCTGGGTTCCCTAGCACTTCTGGCCAGTTCTTGTGACTTGCAAAGGCCATTTCCCCTGCCCACAGTACCTATGAGCAGCAGTCCTGTTTGCTGACATGGCTGGTTATTATTATTATTATTATTAGCAAGTATTTATATAGTGCCAGGCCACCGTTTATATGCTATGGGGCTCCGTGGCTGCCTGTTGCCACAGAGCTATTTGGCTTGCCATGCATGGAGCACTCCAGATTTCCCGGCAGTGCTTGGTGGCATGGCCCCGGAGTGTACATCCCCCCCCCCCGCATTCCACCTTCAGACTGGTGGTGGGCTCCATGGTTCCTGGGGGGGCATGCGGGGTAGCAGCTTGTCTAAAAACATCCTTTGACCTAGCATACTCTCACTTTAGCCCACTCCAGATATAAAAGTCAATCTACATACAGGTATTTGTGCCATAGAACCATAGCAAAGATTTCATTTGGGATGAGAGGGAAGAATGAAAACCACAAATACAACTAATGTTTGTCTACTTACCATTTATAATGAACCCTGTAGTGAGCTTGTTGTTTGTATGAATGAAATAAATGCTTAATTTTAGACTTTGCAGAAGTTTCAGGGGAAAGTTCCTATTTCCCATCCCCCAGCTACAACCTTATATATCACTGCCATACATGGTGGCAGTGGTGGTGATTATAAAAGTGGTTCCTGTAAAAGTCACTTTCAAATGTGAAATTACTGCCCTTATCTTTTGAATCTATTGTGAACATACACTAAAATGAATATTCACCGCGGATACCGTATTTGTTGAATTTGCCTGCTTCAATCCAACTGTAACTCCAGTGAAGTGGGCATGAAACACCATTCATACGCTCTCCATTCGGTTATTCCTGGTAATTTTGGTTTAGACATTATATTGAATACCCAAGTATCTGAACAAAAATGATCAAAACCCCAGAAAACCAGAGTTGTTGGCAAATATGGGGATAGTCATTTTGCCATGAATATTCATTTGGATATCAAAGGTGCTATCACAAATCCAGAATCGGCTATTAATTTCAGCACTAATATAAACACTCCTCTGTAGCCTAGAAATAAAAATACACATTCTGAATGCGCTTTAAAACCATAGGAAAAATGCCACTCAGAACTTTTACCCTTCAGTTGTCAGTTATATTAAGACGCTCAATAAATATTTCAGCATCCCGACAATGTACACACTCGCTCCCGGTGGGTGTCTATGGGTGAAAACAGACATGACGCTAACCACCCTTTAACCACCCTTGGTGGTTATTTATGCATGTTGCAGGGCTGTATTGGTGCCCTATGCAGCCCTGAAACATGCATAAATGACCACCACGGGTGGTAAAGGGTGGTTAGCGTCATGTCTGTTTTCACCCTATCTCAGCCCTATTCTCCTCACCTTCCGGCGCCAATGCAAGGCATGGCTCTTCTGCCAGGCATTTGGTGATGGGGAAGGGCTTGGGGAGGCTTAGGGGTAGGTGGGTTGTTTTTGTTTGTATTTTTTCGCACACCAGAATGGGTTTTTTATTGTGCTTACTGCTTTTTACCTGTTTTTATATTGTATTATATTTGGATGTTTTTAGTAATGCCTAGAGCTGCATGAGGCAGAATTAGATGGGATAAAATGAATAAAAAAATAATATTTTCCTCAATATACAGAGCTGGCACCACGGCACAGTGATTATAGATTTAGTCAGGTTTTCCCTAGCTCCTCATTCCCTCAAACTGCTCAGTGATTCATTCCAAGTCCCAATCTCCCATATATTTATTTATTTAATATAAATACTTATACCCCACATCCTCCTGCACAGTGGCAGCTTGGAGCAGTGAACAACATATCAAAACACATAAATAAAAATACATAAAGCTAAAACATTAAAATATCAAAAATACTAAAAGGAAGGATACTAAAAGGCAAAAAGGCAGAAACCCCTCCCCCCCAAACTCCCGCTCCCCCCCTCCCTGAAGGCCCGGTGGAACAACCAGGACTTACAAGATCTTTGGAAAGAAGGGAGATCCGGGGATAAAGGGGCCTCCATCGGGAGGGAGTTCCACAGTCTAGATGCGGCCACCGAGAACGTCCTCCCCGCCATCACCACCTGGGATACCCGGGGGATCTTTAATTGGCCGACCGGAGGGACCGCAAAATGATCTAGGACCTGAGGCAGTCTTGCAGATAAACAGGTTCCAAGCCATTTAGGGCTTTACAAGTCATCACCAAGACCCTGAATTGGGCCCGAAGACTATAGGCAGCCAGTGCAGAGAATGCAGCACAGGTGTAATGTGTTCACGGCAACTCATCCCCGTTAGGAGACAGGCCGCTGCATTCTGCACCAGTTGCAGCCTCCGGACCATCTTCAAAGGTAGCCCCACGTAGAGCGCCTTATAGTAGTCCAATCGAGAGGTAATGAAAGCTGCATGATGACTGCCAGGTCCGAGTTAGAGACATATGTCCGCAACCGTCACACCAGATGTAATTGGCAAAATGCTCCCCTCGCCACAGCTTCCACCTGACATTCCAGGTGGAGCTGTGGGTCGAGGAACACCCCCAAACTATGGACCTGAGTGGCCAGAGGGGGGCAGATCCTGCCAATAATGGGAACCCCCCCCCAGCCCTTCCCACCAACATCACCTCCGTCTTGTCGGGATTTAGCCTCAGACGATTTGCCCTCATCCAATCCCCCACAGCCGCCAAGCACCGGATAAGCACCGAGACTGCCAGGCCTGGATCTCCAGAAAATGAGAGGTAAAGTTGTGTGTCATCGGTGTACCAATGACATTGCATGCCAAACTGTCTAATGACCTCCCCCAAGAGTTGCATATACACATTGAACAAGAGAGGGGACAGAATAGAACCCTGCGGGACTCCACACGTGAGGTCCCGGGGAGATGACGTATATTCCCCGAGGACCACTTGCTGAGTTCTTCCTTCCAGGAATGAGCAAAACCATTCAAGAACAATCCCACTCACCCGAGCCCAGTCCTGTAGCCTCACCAACATCTCATGATCAATGGTATCAAATGCTACCAACAGTTCCAATAAGATCAAAATAGATGATCTGCCCTGATCTAATTCATGGTGAAGGTCATCAATCAAGGCCACAAGTGCAGTCTTCGTGCCAAACCCCGGGCGAAAGCCAGACTGCGAGGGATCAAGAAAACCGACCCGGTCTAGATGCCCCTAAACTGCCGGGCCACCACTCAATCAATAACCTTCCCTAAAAAGGGAATGTTAGAGATTGACTGACAGCTGGCTGGGGAGTCAATGCTCAAAGATGGCTTCTTGATCAGAGGCTGCACCACCACCTCCTTGAGGCGACTCGGCACTCTGCCCTCCCTAAGGGAGGCATTGACCACCCCCGCCAGCAACGGCCCTTATATCTCCTGGCTGGCCTTCACCAGCCAGGATGGGCACGGATCTAATTCACAACAGGTGGTCCGTACTGTCCTAAGGACCTCCACCGCATCAGCAGGCAATACCCACTGAAACTGATCCCACAAAAACTGACATGGCAGGGCTTCCCCCTACCTCTAGTTCACTTCCTGTCACAAGTGCAGCATCGAGGTTGTGATGAATCTGAGTGATTTTATCTGCAAAAAAGTCAGCAAACATGTCACACCGGGCACTGG
This sequence comes from Sphenodon punctatus, assembly GCA_003113815.1. NCBI lineage: Eukaryota > Metazoa > Chordata > Lepidosauria > Sphenodontia > Sphenodontidae > Sphenodon > Sphenodon punctatus. The sequence goes on from QEPC01005198.1 coordinate 3,012,033, forward strand.
AAAATTCCAGTTCCAGATGGAGAGAAGCCGGACTGACCAGTAGCTGCACCACCCGGAAAAGCTCTGCTGGACGTGACTTTGTGGATGCAATGAGGGCAGCAAAGAATTCTTTCTTTGCTGCCCGCACCACAACATCATATGCTTTTAAAGTAGCTCTATGCTGCAATTGGTCAGCTTCAGTACGAGTCCAGCGCCACCATCGCTCCAACCGCTGCCCATCTTGCTTCATCCAGCACAGGTCATCCTTGAACCACTGTGACCCCCACCGTTGGCACTCTGGGAGCGGACGCCTAGGGGCTGTTTAGTCAATGGCCTCAGTTAGCAAGCTGTTCCAAAAAGCAGTGACGTCATCGAGCAAGCTTTACTTTGTAAAGTGCCAGGTACACTGCTGGCGCTATATAAATGTTTGTTAATAATAATAATAATAATAATAATAATAATAATAAGCGGTCATCGAGATCAGGGGGTAATTCCCCATGAGCATTCCGGAACCTTTCTGGTTCCATAAGTCTCTGGGGCGGACCCAAAGAACCGGTCCTACACCTTTTCCGGGGGCAGACATGCACCAGGAACCTGGTATGGAGGAGATAATGATCTGTCCAGGTCAAGGTATGTCCCCCCTCATGTGTTGGGCCCCTAACCCTCTGAGACAGTCCCATGGTTGTCATGGCATCCATGAACTCATGCTCTGCTCCGCCAAGACTGGTGTTGGCATGGATATTGAAGTCCTCAGGACCAGAGTCCTCGGGGACCACAAGACCACTTCTGACACCAATTCCACTAGAGCGTGTAGGGATGCTGTCGTACAGGTAGGTGTGTGGTATATCAGCAACAGCCCTAATCTGTATCCAGCCAAATCGAACACGAGGTGAACCCTCTTCATGCCCAAGATGGTCTGCACAGGATACCACCTCACAGACCAAGTATCCTTAAAAACAACAGCTACACCGTCTCCCTGCCCCTCTGTCCTGTGCTGGTGCTGTACAGAGTACCCAGCTGGAACAAGGTCAGCCAATATTGGCCCCGACTCATTGTCCAGTCAGGTCTCTGTAATACACACGAGGTCGGCCGGTTGATCCAGAATCAACTCTCAGATCGTCGTTGATTTATTACTGACCGACCTCGCATTCAACAGCAACAGACCCAGATCAGGGGCTCCCCTGATCCCAGTCCCTGCCTTATCTGCATGGGGACCTATAAAAGGGACAGGAATTAAATACCTGTCCCTCCTTACCGCTATCCTTTGCCTCCCAAATAGACCATACGTACCCCGGCCCATTACAACCCCGATGGCTGCAGACACCCCCCCAGCCCCCTCTACCCCTCTGTGGTTGTCCTGCTGGATCATTTACGTACTGATGGCATCTCACATCAAACCAGGGGGACATACCCAACCCTCCCCAACCCAGTCCCCCCTCCTCCCCCACACATTAGGGGAGGAGATCATCATCCCCATATTCCCCCATCCCTCCTTCACCCCCCTCCACTCATACCCAGCATACAAGCCCTATAAAAACACCGGCCAGCCCTCACCTAAGGGCCACATCCAAGGGCCCTTTGGCATGGCCCTTAGGTGCATGCCTGCGGCAGTGCCGAGCCAGCCTGGGCTTTACCCCACTCCAGCCGAAAGTGTCTTCCAAGGGGGGGGAGGAGCCTCTGACCCTGCCCCACCCCTCCTGCAATGGAGGGGGGAACCATGACCTGGCTCAGGGGTTCATCTCCCTCCCCTGTCGGGGAGAGCCTACCTGGCTCCAAGTCCCCAATGGTAAGTCCCAGGGGAGTCTGGATCCCGGCGGTGGTGGTGGCGGTGGCGCTGTTTTCCCCACCTGCAGGTGGCAGAAACTAACTAAGCCAAGCATGTGCACCTGTGACTTCTCAGTTGCATTCCCCTGTAACAGGGCAGAAGCCCTGTTGGTAGCTGGTTCTTTAGGAGGGTGCATCCCAGGCCTGGAGGGCCTGAGTAGAACCAGCTGAAACTGGGAATGGCAGAGCCTGCCCAGGATTGAAAGCCTGAGCAAGACTTAGGGTGTTTTTAGAAAAATACCTCCTGAGTCCTCACCCACTTTCCACCCATTATACATGTTACAGGGCACCCATAGGGCACCACTGCAGCCCTGAAAAATGGATAATGGATGGTTGGTGGGTGGGGAGGTGCTTGTCTAAAAGCATCCCCAGAAGAGGGGGCGTGTGTGAGAGCCGGGAGATGAGAGCGAGCTCTGCCTGAGCAGAGCAGAGCCTCTGGAAGACAACCCAGCCCCAGCTAGAAGGGATTGCCTGAGCTGAAGGTTCAGCTCACTACAGGAGGGACTGGGCCTCATCAGCTTCAATGTAAGTACTGTGGGACTGAATACCTGATATGGACTGTGTAGTCACATAACCCTCTCGCAGCATCAAGTCCAAGACATTTGAGCTAATATCCCCAAGAGAAAGTGACTGAGCAGAATCCTGACAGGACTTATTCTGGGTAAGCCCATCCCTGCCACATCCCCTTTCTTTTGTTTTCTCTCCTTTGTCTCACTTAGAGTTGAAGCCTGCCATGGCAGGGGCCTGTTGTAAAAGGGGCACAGGTGTGAAGGGCGTTGGGGATGTGGGCAGATGGTGGGATTGGGGGCACAGGACCAGGGACTGAGATTCAGGAACAAGGAGGGGAAGAAGGTTGGAGGGGGAACAGGGAGATGGAACAAGGCCAGGATCAAGACTGAGGGGGCTTTTAAACGAGACAAGAAACGCAGCTGATCCTTTGATCAGCCACATTTCTTGGCGCTCGTTTAAACAGTGCAACTGGATCTTCCCCCGCGTCAGACCGGGCAGGCAATCCTGCCCCCTCCGACACGGATCCCTGAAGTGCCGGCTTTACACCGCACTTCCGGGTTCTTTGGGCGAGTGTACACGCGCAGAAGGGTGCGCGCGCACGCGCAGAAGGGCGCGCATGCGCACAAACACTGGACGCCATGTCTGATGCTCTTCTGAGCATCAAACACAGCATTCAGAGGAAGGCGGGGGGAAGATGCTGGCACTGAACGATCCCGCTTGTGAGCAGGATCACCTAACACCGACTCGGGAGGGAGCAAAAGACAAGGCAGGAGAAACAAGGCTGGAGGAAGAGCAAGACCAGAGCATAAACAGGGGGGGAGGTGGGGGACGAACAAGGAACCAGGGCTGAGAGCAAGGAACAAAGCCATAGAGGGGGGACACAGGATGAGGGGCATCCCGGACATAGGCAGAAAAGGGTGTGGGCATGTTATTCCTCCCTGCTTCCTGGTTCTAGTAGCAGGCCTACTGGCTGGTAGTCAACCAAGAAGCTGGGAGGTGTGGAGGCGGGGCAAAGGACAAGTAGGAGGCATCCAAGACAGGGGCCTGACACCTGTCTTTAATTAATGGTTGTACAATGCCAGGTCTGGCACTATATAAATGCTTTATACAATAGTCACTACCAGGTATCCGGAGAACAGTCAAACAGAATGGAAAGCTCACAACAGGCTAAAGAGTCTAAACATCCACTTTGGCTACTAGCTGCTTGCTTCCTTGCCATAAATAAAGCCATTGGACACTTGTCCAGCAGCCACTCAATTCAAAATATAGCGGGCATTGCTAGATGCTTTAGGTGAGGATGTAAACACTACAGCACATGGTCAAGGTCAATACTGTGAACAAACAATAGAGCAGAGTAGGAAACTCAAAACTCATGAATGTCCGTCTCCTGCTCCAAGACCTATGGTATTAGACATACCAATCAAGTTAAAAACAGCCATTTATCAGACATTTACTTTCCTGCCTTTACAAGAAAGTGAAGAAATGGTGTCCTAACTGCTCTACAATGAATTGCTCTTCTTTCACACACAGAGAGAAGAATCATGGGCTTAAATATGACAGTTTTACTTTTATCAAGCTGCTTATAAATATGTCATGTGCCCACTTGACATTTTGCACTGCATTAGCAGAAGCGAAATCCACAAATAAGATAGGGGAGATGCTAATCTGACAGGATTATAATGTATAAGTAAAAAATCAAACCCATCAGGACAACTAAGATGCAGCTGATTTGATAAGCATTTCATATTCTGTTCATGAAACCAAAACTTGAAAGTGATTACCTTGGACTTTCTAGGAGCCACACTGGAGAATGCGGTCATACATTACTATTTTTTTTTCACATTATCAAATTGCTGCTTAGCTTTACTAGTTAATGCAAGGACTTTGCTCATTTTATTCCCATTAGAAATTCTTATCTGCATTCTAAATTGCTTTTTCTACTGCTGGTAATAAATTTCTCTAAAAAGCTAATAAAACCTTGAGAGATTATGAATGACTAGTGCATCTAATCATAGAGTCTTGATGGGATTGCGATTTTTTCCAAGCTTTAATATTTTTCCATTTTGTTGTAAATCTCTTACTTTGTCCAGATGTTTTCTGAACCCTGGAGGACTCCCTTCATTGGAGACTTGCTTTCTGGACTTCCATGGGGAGATGATGAAGAGACTCTACAATGTCTTGGCAAGCTCAAACAAGCCGTTACAGCCCCCCTCCCGCCACCCCCCCCCCCCCGCATGTCGTGTTTTCTACTCTGCAGCTGCTGCATGTTTTCATCATCTATTCCTTTTTTTTTTTTTACATTGATAATAGTATGCAACTTTGAAAATTTGACATATGAAGCAAATAGTGTGTATATGTTAGGCACAATTTGACAGTCACGTTAGTTGTGGTAACTGGCCACGTTCTGGTCTCATCGCATCATGATAAATGAGTGACAATCTGGCCCAAAAGCATGCCGTTCACTTGATTTACTAGCTCCTTAAACTGTGTCCTCATTTTTACTGTACACTAATCTTCTAAATAAGCTACAAGTATAAGCCATAACTATTGGGCATTTTTTCTAAGCATGGACTTTCTGATTTGGCATTATATTAGCAACTTACAGTGAACAGTTGTAGGTCCTTACCTACAACTGTTCACTGTAAGTTGCTAATATAATGTCAAATCAGAAAGTCCATGCTTAGAAAAAATGCCCAATAGTTATGATTCACCCTAATCTAGTGACTAAATAAATGTTAACATTAACGACCTAAAGAGTGGAGCCAATGAGATTTCTGGGAAGATGTGGACCTAATACTAGATCTAAGGGGAGACCCAGTGAGTTTAAAAAAACAAACAAAAAGAAGTACTTTTCCACATAACATGTACAAGTAACATGTGGAACTCACTGCTGTGGGATGATGTGGAGGCCAATTGTATAATTGGGTTTTTAAAAAGCATTGGACATACATACAGAAGATAGGTCCAGCAATGGCTATTAGCCATGTTGGTTCAGGGATGAAATCTTTGACTGCCAGAACTTGCAAGTGAACAACAGGGAATGGCTCACTCAACATATATGCTGTGTCTGTATATTTCCATGAAAGCATCCAGTCCTAGCCACTATCACGAGTGAATGAGTGTCTGGAGTTTAATAGTGCAGTGGTTATCAGGCCATATTGCACGAAAGAACAAAAGTATTTTATTTTTTAAAAAAAAGATAAAACACATGGCAATGTTAAAAAAACTAGCTAAAACTAGCGCCCCTCAAAAGGGAAGCTAAAAAACAGTATTTGAATAATCCAATAGCTGCTAAAAACACACACTAAAAAGTGTGACTCTCAAGCCCCAGCCCACCCACCCTTCCAGCACCCCAACCCAATGGTGTTGGGAAAGGTGGGGGAGGTACTGGCTCCCCTTGTAGGTGGGGGGTCCGTCCTCCGGTAGCCCAGCAGGTTCGGAGTCTGGGGGTGGTGTTGGACTCAGGTCTCCGTCTGGATCGGCAGGTGGAGATGGTGGCTAAGGCTGCCTTCCGCCAGCTGTATCTGGTACGGAGCCTATGCCCATACATTTCCAGGCCCAACCTGGCCACTCTCATTCATGCCTTCATCACCTCGAGGTTAGACTACTGCAATGCGCTTTATGTGGGGCTTCCCTTGTTTCTGGTTCGGAGGCTGCAGCTGGTGCAGAATGCGGCGGCCCGTCTCCTTACCAGGACTGGGCGATGGGAGCACATAGCACCTGTGCTCCGTACTCTGCACTGGCTGCCTATAGCATACCCAGCCAGATTCAAGGTGTTAGTGTTGATCTATAAAGCCCTGCATGGTCTGGGCCACTCATACCTCAGGGACTGCCTCGCCCTCCACGCCTCAGAGTGATCCTTTCAGTCCACTGGGGGTGCCTTTTTGGAGGTCCCCCGGGTGAGACGGGGAGCTACAATGGAGAGGGCATTCTCAGTGGCTGGGCTGCAGCTTTGGAACTCCCTCCCGGAGGAAGCCCGCCTGGCCCCAGGTCTGCTGGTGTTTTGTCGTGCCTGGAAGACCTGGCTGTTTGCCCAGGCCTTCGGAGGGGAGGGTGGGGTAGTTTTTTTTTTGGGGGGGGATATGGGATTTTGATATTGTTAAATTTATTGATGGGGTTGTATTTTTAAATTGTTTTTTGTGGAATTTTACTATTGTGTGTTGGTTGTTGTAAGCCACCCCGAGATGCCGTAGGCATGAGGGGGTGGCTAATAAATGTTTATAAATAAATTAACAAACAAACCCTGGGCCCCTAGGTAAATTGGCATCTGGACATGTAAAAACAAAAGTGCATGCACAATGGTCATGTAAGCTTTCCCCAGGGTTTCAATAGAAAATTCATAACAAGGCTAACAACAAGCTAAAAACAGACACACATCAAAGGAAACTAAAAAGTGTGGAACCAACCAATAACCTTTAAAGAGGTAAAAAGCGCAGTAAAATTGTCACCATCAAGGGCAGGATACTGAGCTAGATGGATCAGTGGTCTGATCCAGTATGGAAACTTTCCTGTTCTTACTTTCTTTTAGAAAAATTCCAATACAAAGGCCTATTAGTTTGAAAGCTATTGGCAAAACTGGTAGGATCAGAAGGCAATTGCAACTGTCCAGTATTGGTCAGAAACTACAGATTTTATATATATAAAATATATATTATATATATATAATTTATGTAAAATGTATATCCTGTCCCTCCTGCCCACAGGGCAGCCCAGGACAGCGAACAGCAATATAAACAATAAAACAATTTAAAACAATTAAAAATTCACAAATGCGGGGGGGGGGGGGGGGAGAGTTGTGCTGATAGTCACCAGAGATTCTCAGTGATCTTTGGTCAGACTGGAATAAAGCAGTCTAACTACGTCTGTTACTCATGAAGTTGCAAGATCGATAAAGGGGACAATAACTGTGTCAAAGAGCTTTGGACAATAAAGGTCGAGTCAGACACTGTAGTGTCTGGAGACCTAAAGGAGATAATCTGACCCTACAAATTTGATTTCTGGTGACCCTATACCAGTAATTGAATACTTTCAGCATTGCTGGTGCTGCTGAAGGTGATGCAAGACCCAACGGAATCATTATTACCTACCGTGTCATTCCCAAAATATAACTGAGGCAGACCAACATTTCTGGGATGTCTGCCAACATCATGAATAGAACTGCTGAACATAACTTGGAGCATAGCTGAGGCAAAAAGGCAAGCACTTAAAGCGACAGCCACTATCAAGAGATTTTTCATGCATTCAGGAAGTTTCTGGCTATGTCTAGTTAGAGCAGCATTTCCCAAACATTTACTTAGGTGGTTCTATTTTGAAACCTAAGTAAAATTCTCTTACCCCAGATGTTAACAAAGATGTAAAGTATTATGAATGGGTTGCAGCCCCATCCCCAGGTTGTGTAACCCCACTTGCAGTGCTGACACACCACTTGGGGTCTCTGAGTTTGTAGAAGTATAGGTGTATGCAGGTATAGGTCTAAGGAAAGAGAAAAGGGACTCTAAAGTAGAACACGGAAAGGAGCCCTGGCATATGTGGAAGTACAAGGGTTAAACCAAACCAGGTCTGAATGGAATGTAACTAACCATCAGCAGATGGGCCATGTTATCTTGAGCCCAGGGACGTGTATGCAGCTGCAGAGCTAGCATTACGAAGAAAAGCCTGTGCATATTCAAGGGGCCCACATATCCTTAGGGAGTAGATGAGCTGACTCCATCCAGCCCACCATCCTGTTCTAATCTCAGGGATAATCTCCTCCAAAGTGTGCATAGGGATAGAAACCTCCCATCAGAGTTAATGATTATCAGGGATCCTAGAAATCCAGTTGCCATGAAAAAACATGGAATTTGCATTTTTATAGAGAATCTTTAGACCATGATCTAGATGTCCCCTTGTGTCTGCATAAGGGCAGCACAGATGCCCTTGTACTGGTGGACCACTTATCTCTGGGCACTGCACATTGCATGTGCCAGAGCAACCAGCCCAATGCACCACCAGGAGTAGGTTAAGCCCCACCCCCCAGCCGTCAACAATGGTCATACCGCCTGTGCCAGGGGGACAGAACTTTGAGCAAGTGCCACTGCCCCCCCCAGCACCTCACAGGGTTGTCATGGCACATGGGGCCCCTTTGTGCACTAGGGATGGGCAAACAGAATTGAGTTCGGAAATTCCGTTCAGTTCGAAAATAGAGTTCAGTTCGGAAGTTCGGTTCAGTCAACTGAACTATTCGAGTTCAGTCTGAACGCCGAACCTCCGAACAGAGTTCGGAAATTCAAACCCCATTGAACTAAATGGAATATTATCTTATAGGGATGGGTGGACATAACCGAGTTCGGAAATTTGGTTCGGTTCGAAAATCGAGTTTGGTTCAGAAGTTCGGTTTGGTCGATCAAACTGGTCGAGTTTGGTCCAAACTCCGAACTTCCAAACCGCGTTCGCCTATCCCTATTCTGCATGCCCCAACAGTGTCCATCTACATGGGGGTGGTACATCCCATGTCAGGTTCGCAGCTCCTGTGTGCCTGGTTAGAGCAAGCACAAGCTCCTGTCTGACTGCTGGCCGGGAGACTGGAGAGAAAGTTTGGCGAACATGCCTGTATGTTCTCTGCATGTGTGGGGCAGGGGCCCACCTGCAAAGCCAGCTTGCATTCTAGTCAAGGCAGCTCCCGAGTGTCCCTATTTTTCTCCAGCACACTGGGAAGACTTGGCTAGGCTCCTGCTCCCTTGCTCCTTTTTGTGCCCCGGCACTCCCAGAATAGCAACTACCCATCCTTTCCTGATGATTCCTGCCCCGTCTTCTGTGTGTGCGCTCCAGCTCATAACTGCTGTAGCTGGCGGAGGCTGTTAGGTGAATTTGGCGCAGTTTTGGCTAGCCCACACGTACTCATGCCAGAACAAATCCCACCATGACTGGATTGCGGTCTTAGTTTTTACATTTTGTGAAAATATAAAAACCATTAACTACATTTTACTGAAAGTACCGTTGTCACTTTTTCAGTGCGTGCAACCTGCCCCTCTTCTGGTTTTATTTGAATGTGCTCTAAATTTATATAGTTAAACATACTCCAATAAACTGCTTTCGACGTATAGAGGTTACTCAATAGCCTATAGGTGTTCATGCTTTAATGCATCACGAATTTCAGTTCAGCCTCTGGACATGAGTAATTAAAGTTATGAAAAGATCCCTAAAACTTTAAAAAATCACCTCTAAAGACCATGTCACTGAGTTTGGCAAGGACAAATTGCATGTTGGGGAGGTGCACAGTAGCTTTTCTTTTTGTTATTCATTTCGTTTTCATTATTAAAATGTCATTCATTTTCGTTATTCTTTGTTTCATTTTTTATTTTACTTTCGCTTTTGATTTCCATTGGTTTCAATGCAAAACACATTTTTGGCTCTACCTTTTTTTATTTCTTATCCATTTGGATGATAATTGGCAGGTTTGAACCCAAATGGAGGCCATTATGTGTGCCAAATTTCAGAAAGATTAGGCAAAGGTACCTGATTTTATAAGCAGTTACAATTTGTTATTTTACAAAGTTCTGTGTACACATTCCTGGGATTTCAGACGTTATGAGATCACGCTCAACCACACTGAACCACGCTCAACCCCCCTGAACCACGCTCAACCCCCCCGTGGGGCCAAAGGGCCCTGAACGTCTGAACGGCGCGCGCCAGATGTTCATCACGCTCAATACCCACATGGGGTCAGGTTCAACCACGCTTCCCGGGCTAGCCGGGGGAAGGTCCCGGGAAGCGTGGTCAAACGAACCCCCACAGGGAACCAAGGAAAAGTAACGTCTGGACGCCAATCCCC
>QEPC01005198.1:3042202-3080685 GCA_003113815.1 Sphenodon punctatus
CCCGCCTGTGTCCAGCTACCTGTCTGCACCCACCGACGCTGCCACATGCTGCATGGCCCCCGCTCCCTCTTGGGTGCTTGTGTGACCTGGGGGTTCAGGCACCCCCGGACTGGGCCGCGGTGCTTCCTCTGGGGGGGTGCGTGTCCTTGGACCTGCAGCACAGCTCCACCTGTCCTGGCTGCCCTTCATCTGCCCCTCTGTGACTGTGGGGTCTCCATGTTACTCCTGGACCATCTCTTCCCGGCTCGCTGTGCATTGTGGGCCCCCATCGTGCCTTGTTCCTGGGGTCCTGGCCCCCCCCTTTCCGAGACTGCCTGTGTTGCTGTGGGGGAGCCCATACAGACTGTGCTGCTGTGGGGGGTGGGGGTTGCTTCTGCCTGTGGCCTGACCTGTCCCTTTGCGGTTCTCCCCCCCTTTTCCATGTCCCCCCCGCTCCCGTTGTTCCTTGTGTGTTTTCCGGGCGCCCGTGCCCCCCTTCCCTTCCATTCCCTTGTGTGTGTGCATGTGTGTGTGTGTGTGTGTGCCCGGGCTTGTGGTCGTGCTGTGTGTCCCGCTGTGCCTCCGCTGTCTGTGTGCCTGCTGTGTGTGGTACCTGTCAGCCGCTTCTCCCTCTTCCTCCCTCCCTTCCCGTTTCCCTTGTGTGGGCGTTCCCTTGTGTGCCTTTTGGCTTCGTTTGCCCTCAGGCGGCCATGTCTGTGTCCCGCCCCTGCCCGGTGGCTTCTGGGAGTTTTGACCATGGCTGGGGATCAGCGTCATGTCTGTTTCGCTGCCCCGATCCATGATGTGTCGGCCCGATTCCCGGGCATGGTCCCAGTCCCGTCACGTCTGTTCGGGGCTTTTATTCGCCCCGGGGGGTGGTTGCTTTGTTCGCCTCCACCGGCAATTGACTGTGGTGAACTGCCCGGCCGTAACGTCTGAAATCATCCATAGTGTGTAGTGATTCAGTTTTATAGTGTTTGTAGGACTAGACCTTTGTAGTTATTCGATATTCCATTTAGTTCCATAGGTTTTAGAATAGTTAATAGCAGTTAGATTTAGTGTAGCTATATATAATATTAGATTAAAAATTTGAATAATAAAAAAAAAATTAACAATATAACAAGACATAAAAATAACAAACTTATAGTGTCTCAGGGCCAAACGATACCAAAAATAAAATCTTCAAAATCAGTATCGATATCAGGACCGATATTGATATCCATACTGATTTTCTGAATGCTTGGCCGAACCGAACTCCACCGAACCGAACAACCGAACCCAAACTCGGGTCCTGAACTGAACGATCGAACCCAAACTCAGTTCCCGAACTGAACGGCCGAACATCCGAACCGCATTCTGTTTGCACATCCCTAGGGATTAGGAAACTTTGCCTACCCCTGGTATATATGGTATATTAAAGCTACAGTACACAAAAAATCAACATGTATTCTACTTATATTCTATACGTGCCATATATCTTTTTAGAGAAGACTGTTTTTGAATTGGCATGGAAAAGACTTTACATTGTTAAAAAATACTTTTTACAAAAACTCTTACGTGTGCATGCGTATGGGCACCTACTTGTAGGGTTGCACCCTGTTGTGGTTTTGACCCTGACACTCCCATAGGCCAGAATTGGAGTGGTGGGTCAAAATAGCAAAAGATGGCAACTCTAACACCATCTCTAGGGCAAAATCTCTGAAGTGAGCCCCATTAACATGACCACTTCCACACTGGTGAAGAACCTCAAGCAAATTAATTGTAACTAAACTAGTCAGGAGCTCCCTTTACCAGAGCTGTTCATAGGAGTGCAAGATGAATTACTCCAGGTAGGAGATAATGACCCAGGGTTTTGTGCGTACAAGCCCTTGAGTTAACTTTGAAGTCCTGTGACTCATAACTCAATGACCATTTTTAAATGGACTGCAGTGGACAGGGCAATGGGTGGGCAGCTGCGGTGGGTGGAGGTGAGTGTGCGCTCGTTCCCACGGGTGCTCACCTACCTCTACCATACCCACCCATGGGGCATTGGAGCCCATTGCTCCGTGTATGGGTGATGGGTGGAGATGGAAGTAGCGCGGGAGTGTGCACGCACCCCCACCCATCCCTCATGCCCTTCACACAGGTGCAGCAAAACTGCATGGAGATGGGTAGGGGCGTCTCGTGTGAAAAGGGCCAGTGTCAACAACGTTAACTAACTGTTTTACTACTGATTATTATAGCAGAAATATCCAATAAAAGTGCTCCTTGAGGTTCCCCAAACTACATTCCTCACTGCACCCCATTTCCAAAAGCTCCAGCTACCAAAACTTCCAGTTCCCCTCAATAATGTCTACAAGACAGGTTTTCATACATCTTAAAAAAAACAACCACCCCAAAACCTGTGGCACATTAATAACATGAAGACAGTGAAAAAAAATGTAATGTCCAAACAACAATCCACCACAGGAGATACTGTGCTAATTGTATTATCCATTTTATATGTGATTTTTATTTAAAATGACTTCCATTTTCTAACTGAAATGAAGCAGGCATGGAATTACTCGTCTGCTACCCCAATGTGCCACAGAACCAGAAGCCTTGCTGCAATGGCTAAGTTATAATGGTGTATTCAAAATTAATTGGCGCTCTTTATGTTTGCAACACATTCAAGTGTTGCAAGTTGTGTTCAAAGGTATTAGGTCTGCTTGTGTTGAACTTAATAAAGTGTAAAACAATTTAAGCAATGAAGAAAGTTGTTAACATCACATCGTGACTAATTTTCTGTCTGCTGCTATGAGAAATAGCTCTAGTACCATGCCAAAATCTATAACTCAGTGTGGTGAAAAGGTAATTTTTAGATAAGTGTTCTTGCTAGAAATAAAGAGGGGTATAGAGGAGGGGCAGCAAGGAGAAATTCTGTACAATGCATAATCCGCTAAAGAAAGTCTAAGATTGAAGCAGCTCATGTGCTTCTGACCGTTTCCCACAGACTAGCCTGAAGTGAATAATTGTCAAGGCACTATTAACAGATGGCAATTAGAAAATAATGAGGAAGCAGTTTGAGGCCTTTCATTGGCTTCTGCACTGGCTTCTTCCTACAATGTTCAGGAAACAAATCCTTGTTGTTCTGGCTTATCTTTTTTACTAGCCATCACAAAATGGCTATAGTAACAACACTGGGGAGGAATGTTCCGATGCCTTCTGCTACCTTTTTCTTAGAAAGCCATAGACACTAATTTAAGGGTAACTCTTTTTCTTAAAGGGAAGAGGGACAAGTGAAGAATAAACCTTTTTTGGATAGTGCAAGAACCTTTTTTAAAAATAATGGTTTCCTCGTCAATGGAAAAACTGCAAGAACTTGAAAAAAGAAATAAATCATTGAGTGAAGTGTAGTAAGGTAAACCAAAGTCCAGCATTTCTAAAATGATGACATCCAAACTAAGAGCCCTATAGAAGTATAAAGCATTGATAATAGCAAAAATGACTATTACTGATAATTTCATTTACTTTGAAAAGGAAATCAGATTTACATGCGTGTGTATAGGCTACAGAATAACTCCCATATTCGGACACCTTGGGTAATATGCTATCTACCAGGAGTAGACATGAGTCCTGAGATGGGAGGTTATGCAGCGTGTGTGGATGAGCAGATAGTAGAGGACCTTTACTGCCTCTCGGAGTTTATATGAATAGCTACACAAGACACTACCCACCCACCCCCACTATCCATGTTGCAGGGCTGCAGTGTTGCCCTATAACATGTATAGTGGGTGGGTAGTGGGTGGATAGCGTCTTGTGTTAAAATGCCCTTGGTATAGTTCTCATAAACTTCACTGGCATCAGTTGATGGCAATTGACTGTCTACCCCATTTGAATTTGAGTTTCAAAATGAAACTTTTTAGAATGAAATTCTCTCAAGTGTTCTGCCCTCCTGACTTTTCTAAATAAGAATTCAGGGACATAGCTACCATGGAGCCAGAGGGTTCAGCTGAGCCCAGGCCTTGGCTCTACAAGCGACATGAGCACCACTAGGAAATTTTCAGAGAAGGCAGAGAGGAGTAGGGGGTGGGGACAATACTCTGCCCCCACCCACTCTGAATTTTTTTTAGTGACGCAGCTCAGGCATCTTGCAAGTTACACTTTTGCAAGTCAAAGAACAACTGAATGGATTTATGCTTGATTTATATCACTGGCCCTTTTCAAATGGACCACGGAGGTGCTGCGGTCCATGGGGGCTGGGGATGGAGCCGGCGACCCATCACACAGATGGCCACCCACCTCAACGCACAGAGCATCCAGCATTGGCACCCATTGCTTCATGCGTGGGTGATGGGTGGAGGTGGATGGAGCGTGGAAGCGTGCACATCCCCCACCTACTGACCGCATGGATGCCCCCCCCCCCCGCCCCTCCTGCCTGCACACTTGGGCGGGGGACATCTGTGCAAAAAGGGCCATTGTAACTAGCCCAACATCCAAATTTCAGACACGTTAAATTAGGGTCAAACCTTTGTAGGATTTAAATGGAATTGGACAACTTAACTGTTAAAGCTTCAATATGCAACTTTTTAAAAAAAAAGTAGGAAAGGAGAGAAAATGAAACCTATATCCATGTTTCATGAGAAGAACATTTGGGTTTTTGACCTAAACAAAGTGACATAGCCCCTTAATTTATTAGTGGTTTAAAAATATTAAACTTATTACATTCATATATATACTGCACTTAGATATTTAATTTACTGGATTACTAAATATTAAACATTTAATATACTGGAATTGTTCAACTGCTATAATAAAAATGAACTAGTAGGTACACAACTCAGTTTAATACATCTCAAGCTATTGAACTGAAAGTCACTGTTCCAGAGTTAATGTTGAAAGGTCTCATGTATTCTAATGAAAATATATAAAGGATGGTCTCACAGATTCTGTAGAGCCATCAAAAACCCAGATGGTGCGGCAACTTTGTTGGTGTAACTTATGCATTTTCACACAAGACACTACCCACCCACCCCCACTATCCATGTTGGAGGGCTGCCGTGTTGCCCTATAACATGTATAGTGGGTGGGTAGTGGGTGGATAGCGTCTTGTGTGAAAATGCCCTTGGTATAGTTCTCATAAACTTCACTGGCATCAGTTGATGGCAATTGACTGTCTACCCCATTTGTGATAATTAATTCTTTAAAAACAGAGCAACCCCCCGCCCAACTTTCCCCCACTTGTCTATTAAAAATAAAAAGCAGCAATACAGCACTTTCAAGCAACTGTGAACATGAGGATACTGCTTGATAAAGATGTAGATTTCAGTTCCAGATCCCCCAGGGTTTAAAAGTAGAAAGAAATGCATATACGCACGCACGCACGCACACACTTAAAATCATAACATATCAAATTTCAGATGGAAATAATGACTTTCTTTCATTTCAGCAGTGTTCACACTTAAAAATGTTTTCAACTGCACTGTTTAATCTGGGTTTAAATGTCCATTTAAAAATACAGTGATTATTCAGGGCAGTGATTCCCAGATTTTTTCTTCTTCTGTGGAACCAGCCATAATAAGGACAGATGATGAATCTGCACGGAATCTGATAAGTCTTGGAGGTCCATGCTCCCCCAGTGCAGCAGTGTCACCTACCACTCTTCCCCTCCTTGTGCAGAGTTTGAGGGGGCAGGGCCTATCAGGGAAGGGAGAGGGCACAATGGGATGCAAGGGAGAAGGGTCCAGCAGGCTCGCCTACGTACTTTGTGTGTGGGAAGCTAGCCTACCCTCCACCTGCCAACAGAGCACTTAATTGAGCCTGCCAGGCCCTGTGCCACACCTAGGGTGGTCAGATATGCAGATTTTAGAGGACACATGAGAAATACAGGTTGCAGAGCTGCATTGGAGCCACTGTAGCCCTGCAACCTGTATTTCTCATACGTGTCCTCTAAAAACTGCATATCTGGCCATCCTAGCCACACCATCCTGCCCAGGTGAGACCCCCCCTCAGCAGTCCCTTGCCTTGCCCCCCCACACTGACCTGCTGCCTCCAGCAGGGCGGAGGGAGGCCAATTTTATCCTATGCAGCATGGCCCATCGTGCAATGTCCCTGACGTGCGTGGCTTCCTTTCAGTACTTCTGTATAATCCCATGACCTCAGAGTACAGTAAAGACATGCACAGTATATCAAGTGTCAATCAGAACCTCGACTGCATCTGTATATAGTATGACCAAGTTAAGGTGCCCACCCCCTTTTTAGGAACCTCTGATAAAGATAACTCGGGGAACTAAGGGAAGAATTTAATAAGGTTGAGAAGTGGAGGAAAGAGCATAGCTCCCTTCCCATTTTAAATGCCAAGTCAGCTCTCCCTGGTTTAGGAAAACTATGTTCTCCTGCACGTCACCAGCACGTCTTACCCTCTCCTTGGCTGGTGAAGGGAGAGTTTCCAATTCTGATTCTAACCACTTGGGGAGGGACAAAATGTAAACAGAAGTGGTGGTTGTGAAATGATTTAATCTAATGTAGATAATTTGTATCTATTTTAAAAATAATTATTATTATTTATAAGCATTCACAATTAGCACAATGCTCACTGAGCAGAAATGCTCAGGAATAAATAATCCTAGGCCAAATTCTCAGTCATGAATATGAATCAGGATGGGCCTGGTAGTCTCTTTTCACTGTGTGTCTAATCCACAATCAAGAATCCCAAAGTGTTGCTGGTGTCTCATGGACCATAACAAAGATGCTTCCCTTATTTCAAAGGAAGGGAGCTGCTATTTATCACTTCTCATGATCCTAGAACTGGAAGACACACAATTATAGCCAGCACGTTTAAAGGAAAAAGGAAGTATTTTATCACATTGTGCACAATTAAACTGTGGGGAACTCATTGCCACAGGATGTTGTCAATGTGTCAATACAAATGTCAATACAAATGGGATCAAAAAGGATGAAAGATTCATCTATCAATAACTACTAGTTAAACTGATCAGGAAATGCAACCTCTGCCTGCCAGAAGAAGGGGACTGATTGCAAGGGCAGATCTCTCCATCCATGCCCTGTTTTTGTCAAATTATTCTGAAGCATCCAGTGCTGACCACTGTCAGAGACAGGATATTGGTTAAGTAGGGCAGTTCTTTGTTCAAGGTAACGTTATGCAAAGAAGATCTTAATTAGTACCATCTCCCTTCTCCTATTTGTTAAAGTGTTCCAGCTTCCCCCATCAGCTTTTCCTGACTATGCCTCCACCCTGCCCATCCCATCGCTTGACTGCAAGTGTGTGTGCAGGTGTAAGAGGGATTTTTTAAAACAAACAAGCAAGCAAAAAAACCCAACCAACCAAATGAATAAATGAACCCACCTGCCAATTAGGTGGTTCCTATACCCAACAATCTCTCTTCTAGAAGACTAATAATATTAATGAATTATGATTTCTATATAGGGCTTTCCATCTGTAGATTCTACAATCTAGAATGGCCAAGGAGAGGGGCCAATGGAGAGAGACATGGACACATTCATGAAGCTGAGAAGTTGCCTGTGTAAGGGAGGAGAGGGATCTTTGAAAGATGAGACAGCATAAGGAGAAGCAAAAATGAGCAATCTCTGGAGCAGGGGAAAACCTGATAGAAGAGATAGGTTTTTAGGAGGGACTGAAGGTTGGGAGCACAGGATGTGTGTACAGGGAGAGAGTTTATGTCATAGGGGGCAGCAAGCGAGAAGGGGCAAAGAGAGTTTAGGGAACAGGAGACTGTCGGGTGGGTGGATGTTGGCAGAGGGAATGCAGGGGGAAATGAGGTCAGAAAGATCCTGATGAAAACCTCCTTCCATCAGGAGCAAGGCTATGAAGGGCCTTGAAGGTGAGGACAAGGAATTTGTGCTTCCTGGCAAGGGGGAAAATCAGTGGAGGGAGCAGAGGCTGGACATGATCAAAGCAGTGGGGGAGGTGGACGACCTTGGCAGCACAGTGTACTGTTTGTTGAACAGAAGTGGGAGAATCAAGATGAGAACGGGGAAGGCCAGTAAGAAGGAGGTGCAGTAGTCGAAGTGGGAGATGACTATAGCACGGACTAGAAACTTGGCAATAGAAACAGTAAAGAAGAACTGAATTTTGGTGCTAGGCCTTAGTAACAGAGTGATGAGATGTGAAGGGGAGGGAGAAGTCAAAGAGGAATCCAAAACCATGTGCCTGGGGGAAACAGGCTGGATGGTGAGATTTATTTCTTCAAATTTTCACCCCACCCTTCCCAAAGGCTCAGGGTGGCTTACAATATTTAAAACACACAAAATACATTAAAAATAGTACATTAAAATCTCCTTTAAAACCCTACCCTCACCCTAAACCCACCCACCCCAAGCCCCATCTCCGTCTGCTCAAATGGTTTGCCAAAAAGAAAAGTTTCACAATGCCGGAATATGCTCAGGCTTGGGATCCGACAAACCCTAGGAGGAAGGGAGTTCCACAATAGTGGAGACAGAGAGTGAAGAGGGAGACTGAGAATGAGGAAGCAGTTCTAGGATGCTAGCCATTCAGGCAGAGGGAACCTTCACACTCCAGCCTTGAAAACATAATAGGTTTCTCAACTCCTCTCTAACCTCAAGAGAAAACATTTTTCTGTTTTTGCCAGAAAATAAATAAATAAATAATCCACTTGTGGACGAGTTCTATGGAAACAAAATAAAAGTTTGTTCATCTTCCTCCACAGTCAGGAGAGACCCCCCCCCTAACTAGGGAAGACCATTCAATCACTTGTATCTGCCCAGGCAATTCGATTCTCTGACCTTACATGATGGCAGGATAGAGAGCCTTTGTCCAGGGGACCATACTGTATGCTCCTGTTTTGTGCATAAACAAGCCAAACCCTGTATCCTTATTCCACCCTAACTTAGGAAAATCTCCCACCAGGAGTAAGGCTGGAATAAGAATGTCAGATTTGGCCCGAAGCGTTGACTCCTTCCAGGAGTTTATTTTAATCAGTTCAAGACTGCTTATGTAACAAAACACAATGTGAATAGATTGTTCACATCCTGAGATAATAGGGTTTTTAATGGAGATTTCTAAATGCCAATGTCGACAGGCAACAGTTCTCACGCGGGGCAGGGTGCGAGACCACCACCACCTAGATCATTGTTTTCTGTTACAGTTACTGGGTTTATGGAGCTT
Source organism: Sphenodon punctatus (assembly GCA_003113815.1). Lineage (NCBI taxonomy): Eukaryota > Metazoa > Chordata > Lepidosauria > Sphenodontia > Sphenodontidae > Sphenodon > Sphenodon punctatus. The sequence goes on from QEPC01005198.1 coordinate 3,051,306, forward strand.
TCCCTCCCACCCCCATTCTGCCATTTTGCAGTGCATGTCTGTCTGGCTTTAGTGGAATTGCATCCCTTTACACGAGGTCTCAGAATTTCTTATAAAGAATATGCCGCTCACCCGTGTGTCCTCTCCTCAGTCCCCTGAACTTCAACCACAGACCTGTTGCGTTTAACACCATACTGCCAGCTTCATGAAAGAGAAAGAACTGGCAAGCTTAGCGCCTCTAGATGCAATCAGAAAATATGCAGAAAAACAACATATTTTGAACACTGTATCGAACAATTCACAGCATCAAACGGCAAAAGAAAATGGTAGGGGAAAGCTAACCAAAATGCTAGGTATGGTTGGGGGAAGGGATAAAAAAGATAATACAAAATATCCTAATGTCTGTCCTATTGTCTGCCTACATTGCGCATGCAGCTATCTGTGTGAAGTTTTGGTCTTCCTATCTCAAACAGGACATAATAGGACTGGGAAAGCTGCAGAGAAGGGAAAGAATGGAATGACCAAAGGAATGGAACAGCGTCATCTGAAAAGATACTCAATACAGGCTAGAGCTCTATGGCTAGCGTAGAAAAGAGATGATGGAGGGGGGTTAGGTTTAGAAAATCATGACTGGTATGCAGCAAGCAAATAGAGAACTGTCCTTTTTTCCTCAGAATAGTAGGGCTAAGGCGGACAGCCAACCAAAATCAAATTAACTTAACTGGCATCAGGTTTAACCAAATTCAGTGGTTGGCAGTATCCAACTAAATTAGCTGGCAGCAGGATTAAAACAACAATGCATGTCAAAATGTGCCTTTTTTGATACAATGCACATTTAACCTGTGGAACTCATTGCTGGGGGATGTTGTGAAGGCCAATATACTAGGGATGTGCAGCAGATACATCATTAGTTTTAGTTTACAAAAAAACCTTAGGGTTTTTTTGGGGGGGTGGTGGTTCATAAACAAAACTGTTTGTCTGTTTTATTCTTTTTTTTTTTTAGTTTAGTTTTATTAAAAATAATTTCAATTTTTAAAAATCAAATCAAATCACTGCACATGTGTAAAATGGCAACTGGACCATTCTGTGCAAATGTAGCCCTTTTCAAAGTGGCGCAGAAACTGCTGGTGCCATTTGGGAAAGGGAGCACATGTGCTGCTGAACTGCCTTGACAGTCACTTTGCGCATGTGCAGTGATTTTATTTATGGACGCATTTTTCATTTTCATCTGTTTTCGTTACCTTTGTTGTTCATTGTCATATTTTAATTACTAAAATTAAAATTTATTTTAATAATTAAAAATTCAAAAATGAATTGCAAAAACCTATTCTCCATCGCAATCCCTGCAGTCAGCCCTGTTGCAGGTACCATCTGCCTGTCAGATTCATACAGCAATCATGCACAGAGAGGCATTTTTAGTAACTACCCCAGTACTATGAAGTTCCTTTCTCCTGGAGGTTTGTCCAAACCTGTGCCTGAGCATTTTCTGGAGACAATAAGGCTGCGTTCTCACCTGCGGCGGTGGCGGTGGCAGCGGGAGGGGTGAGGGAGATGCGGCAGTGTGGAGGAGCCGGCTGATGGGAAAAGAGCCAGTGCGAATGGGGATCTGCTTCTCTCGCGCATGTCAGGGTGCAAAATCCTGCCTTGACATGCGTGAGAGAAGCCGCGGCAGATCCCCATTCACAGCGGCTCTTTTCCCGGCAACCGGCTCCTCCACGTTGCCACGTCCCCCTCGCCCCTCCCGCAGCCGCCACCACCGCCTCAGGTGAGAACGCAGCCTAAGATCTTTCTATTTGGCCAAGCATTGACAGGCAGGGATTGGGAATAACAGTTTTTTGTAGGGGATTTTTATGTATTTTTATTTTTATGTGTTAGTGACTGAGCTTTGAGGAAAGTGTGGGATATAAATTTAAATAATAAATACATGAAATCACATAGCTGGTTTCAGGGGAAAAAGAACAGAATAAGTTAGAGGATAGGTCCATAAATAGCTGTTAGGAGCTGCTATGGCACTGGCAGCAGCTCTTAAAAACAAAATGTGTCAGAGGGGAGAGAAAAGTTGTCCTTGGTTTTTGCCTTAGATTAAATGGAGAAGGGTGGGGGGAGGACAGCAGCTCAGAAATGTCTCTTATAGCAGGGGATTGGAGTGGAGGTAAGGAGATCTGGATTCTGTCATTGGGGCCTGTCCTAAAGCCTTGCATGTGTGTGTGCATGTCATATTCCCCATTAAAGGGATGTGCATGGGTTGCACATGCACTCTCCATGTGGTACGTGCACAGGCTTGGGATCAGCCCCTTTGATTCTACTCTGATTCATAAGCAAAACTTTTACTGCCAAGTTTACAAAACAGTATCTAGCCTTACCTGTTTCCGTCTAAACTGAACAGATTTACTGGGTGAACTTACAGACAAGGCATGCTAGTTTGGGATTGTTGAGTGGCTTGTTGAGAGTTTATTGTGTATCTTGCCACGAGCGCTGGTAGTTTGTCAAGGGTCCCAACCCTACTTGACTTAAATGTAATACGATGGTATAATTATGTACTTATTCATGTATGTTTTGATTTTTATGTTGTATCTGCTTCACGGCTATGGCGAGAGCTAATTGCCATAATAAACTTAAACTTAAACTGAACAGATTTACAAGACTAGGTACCTGTGGCCCTTTTCAGGCAGGGAGGAACCTCAGCGTAGGGAGGGGAATGGGTGTGCGCTGCGGCAGGTGTGCACTGGGTGTTTGGCCCATCACACGGATGCACACCCATCTCCACCCACCTCCACCAATCTCCATGCACAGAGGTACCTCTGTTTTGTCCAATGTCTCAGTGCGCGAGGGATCAGTGGAGATGGGGCAAAGTGAGAGCGGAGAAGGCCAGTGAGAAGGAGGTTGCAATAGTCAAGGCAAGAGATAACCAGAGCCTGGACTGGGTTTTAGCAGTGGAAACAGTGAGGAAAGGATGGATCCTAGTGATGTTGCTCAAGGAGAGAAGACAGGATTTAGCAACAGATTTGATCTGAGGTTTAAAGGAGAGGCTGGAGTCAAAGACGAAGTGCAGGCTATTTGCCCGAAGGATGGGATGAATGGGGAACCCATCGATGGATATTGAGAAGGAAGAGGGAGAGGAAGGCCGCTGCCGAATACGCGCATGTGTGGGCGATGCACATCCATTTCCGGTTGCGAACTGACTGGGTCGGCGATCAAGGCCAGTCATATGCAGCCAGAAATGGATGCACATCACTTCGCATTCACGTATTTGGTGTCATCGTCACGTGTAAAACGGACTGCCGGGTCTTTTGGAAAACAAGCATGGGCGCCACCGCATTCATCTAAAAACGGCCTAGGAGTTCAGTTTGGGCCATCTTAAGTTTGAGTTGGTGGCGAGACATCCAGGCAGAGATGTCTGAGAGGCAGTTTGTGATACGAGATTGAATACATGAAGGGGGGGGGTGAGTGGAGAGACAGAGTTGAGTGTCATCAGCATAGAGGTGATATTGGAAGCCATATGATTCAATGAGTTTTCCCAAGAACAGTTTAGTTTGTTATTATGGCACTAGCTTACGCAATGGCCCAAGGACAGAGTGTAGATGGAGAAGAGAATCGGGCTGATGACAGAGCCTTGGGAAACTCCAACTGAGAGGGGAAGTTACGTGGACGAGGTACCAGTAATAAATACACTGAATGAGAGGTTAGAGAGGTAGGAAGAGAACCAGTCAAAGACCAAGTCACAGAAACCAATGGTGCAGAGCGAGTCAAGAAGAAGCAAATGGTCAACAGTGTCAAAGGCAGCAGAGATCAAGCAGAACAAGAATGGAGTAGAGGTTACTGGATTTAACTAAGAGAAGCTCATTAGTGGTTTTACTGAGAGCAGTCTCAGTAGAGTGAAAAGATGGAAGCCAGATTGGAGAGGGTCAAGGGAAGAGTTGCCAGAGAGGCAATCAAGACAGTGGGTGTACACAACACGCTCCAGGAGACAAAAGAGAGAGATGGGGTGGTAATTTATTTATTTATTCATACATTTTTACCCCGCCCTTCTTGCTACAAGCAAGAAGACTTGGGGTGGCTCACAAAATTCATAATAAAAACACAGTGTAAATATAAACATATAAAACATATTAAAACTCCATTAAAACTCTAATCATGCACAAAATAAAACCAACAGTGCACCCCCCCAAAAAATTTACCCCAACATACCCATTTCACCCTCCCCTCCTTCCCCGCCTGGCAGAAAAGCCAGGTCTTACAATTTTGTTGCAAGACAAGATGGTTCGGGCTGAGGTGAACCTCCACCAGAAGGTAGTTTCAAAGCAATGGTGCAGTCACCGAGAATGCCCTCCTGTCTGTCCAAACCCGTCGGTAACACGGGACTTCCAGGAGGGCACCTCCGGACAACCGCAGGGGCCGATCTGGGCCCAGGGGGTGAGGCAATCACTCAGTTAAGTAGGGTCTAGACCATGAAGAGCTTTAAAGGTCAATACAGCACCTTGAATTGGGCCCAGAAGACAATAGGCAACCAGTGCAGTGCTCGGAGCACAGGTGTTATGTGCTCCCTGCTATCCCATCTCAGTAAGGAGATAGGCGGCTGCATCTGCACTAGCTGCAGCTTCTGAACCATCAATTGTGGTGAAAGGAGCATTTCGCCAGCTACATCTGGTGTGTCAGCTTAGGCCGTATGTCCCAGACTCGGATCTGGCCACTGTCATCCATCCTTTTATTACCTCGAGACTGGACTACTGCAACGTGCTCTACGTGGGGCTACCCTTGGCATTGTTTCGGAAATTGAAGCTGGTGCAGAATGCAGCGATCCATCTCTTAACAGGGATGGGCCGACGTGAGCATATAGCACCATGCTTCGCTCTCTGCACTGGCTGCTGGTAGGTTTCCGGGCTCAATTCAAGGTGTTGGTGCTGACCTTTAAAGCCCTAAACAGCTTGGGCCCCGCCTATCCACAGGACCTCCTCACCCTCCAGGTCTTGGAGTGGCACCTGCAGTCAGCTGGGGGTGCCCTCCTTGGGGTTCCCCAGGTTTCCTGGGTGTCTACTATGAGGAGGGTGTTCTTTGTGGCTGCGCCGTGGCTGTGGAACTCCCTCCTGTTGGAGATCCACTTGGCTGCCGACCTCCCCTCTTTCCACAATGTAAGACCTGACCGTTCTGCCAGGCCTTTCCCGAGGAAGATGGGGTGGGTAGGTTGGATTAGGGTAGGGGGGTGGGGGAGGGTTTATATTGTTTTAACTGAAATTAATATGGTTTATTTTAATGTTTTAAATGTTTTACTATATCGTGAGCCGTCCCGAGATGCCTGAGGCAGGACGGGGCGGCATATAAATTGTAAAAATAAATAATAATTTAAAAAATATCATGGGCAGCCCCACGTAGAGCACGTTGCAGTAGTCGAGTCTCGAGGTAATAAAAGCATGGATGACCGTGGCCAGATCCGAGTCTGAGACATACGGACATCTCCAATAATTGGGGAGACCTAGATCACCAGTCCCGCCAATTAGCATCACCTCGGTCTTATCGGGATTGGAGGAGTCAGAGGGATCAAGGGCTTCTTTAGGATAGGGGAGACAGAAGTATGTTTGAAAGCAGAGAGAAAAAGGAGACAGTCAAGCCAAAAGGCACCCCTTTTGAAAATGTGGGCCTAAGGATACCTAGGTGTCAGCTTTCCCTTTTTTACACGGAGTTAATAATAATTCCTCAGTTCCATAGCAGATTTTGGTTCTAATCCTTATTTCAATGGGAGTACACTGGAATAGGTGGTTTCAAGATTGTGGCCAATGAGATCTAAGAATGAAAATAATGTAGAAATGCTAATACCATCATCATCACATCCTATCTAAATTAGCTCTCTATTCTCAACATTTTGAATGAGGTTTCTAAAGGTTTGGAGCTGTTTAACAGAACACCCAAGCCATGAGCGTCTTTAGATTTGACATATCCTCACATTGCTTGCCTTCATAAGGATTTTGAAATATTATCAATGAAAGTAATGTGCCAAGTAACCATATAACCCACGACATAAGAGCGCATTATTTATGTTCTGCTGAAGGGACATTTTCAATGCATTGGGCGTAATCTATCTCCTACACCAAATCCATCTCATTCCCTGGGCACAACACTGAGCATTCACCAGCCCATACAACACAAATCATCAGACTTCAGCAAGAGCCTATAATCATAAGAACAAAATTACATTTAGAAAGTACTTCAAAGTTCACTCTTTAAGTGCAGAAGGAGAGAACTGCCACCCATTTGACAGGTGAACATATTTCATGTCAATGCTATTGCCATCTCTGAATTGAAAATGGAGGGGGTGGGTGGGGAGGACAGGAGAAACATTAAATTTTTTCAAAATGCTTCACTGTCTCATTCTGTATTGCTGTCTGTTATTGGAGATAAGTGGCTCTTTTGCCCATCTTCCAGCTTGGTCATTAGTATTCTGTTCTTTGGCAAACAGCTACCTGGCGCTAACTGGCCTCTTTGCATTCTCTAGAGCTCTACCTGGCCTTAGTCACTTGATATTAAGGTGACCAAAGTAAAATTCTCAAAGTGCCTCTCTTTTCAAAAGATCTGTAGACACTTAGGAGCATAAATGTTATTGACAGGCAGCTTATGCTCTTTTGAAATGTTTACCCCAAATCCTCCCCTTCCAAGCTGAGCTTTTGCTTTTCTCCCTTCTCCCTCATCAGCTATTGAATAGCCTAGCAGTGAGGTTGACATCAGAGAAAGCAGTGTGCCTCTTGATGTCCGACTAACCTGGTTCATTAGAGAATTAGGACTAGACAAACTGGAGGAAACAAATGATTTATTATAAAAAGGTACTGTCACCTTCTGACCGACAACAAAATCACTCAGAATGATTAGGGAGGGAAACAAAGGGTGGTTTTAGATGTGATGGGGCGGCACCCGCCCACCCCCCCGGGAGATTGACCATGGCCTGGAATCGAAGGCGAGCACGGCTGCCAATTCCGGGCCATGGTCAGGGAACAGATGTGACATTGACACACTCAACCACGGTGAATTCCACCATGGTTGAGTCTGGTCTGTTGGAGGGGGGGAAAGTGATTCCCGCCAGGTGTTCACCCCCGGCGGGAATCACTTTGACCACGCTTTCGGAGATGGTCCGTGGACTATCCTCGAAAGTGTGGTTATTTTGATTCCTGCCAGTGGTTCACAGTGGTGAATATCTGGCAGGATTCAAACAGACAGCGGGTGTTTTAAGATGTGACGGGGCCAATTGGCCCCATCACAAAAACAATAAATTAATCCTCCGCTGGGATGACCCCGTCACACCCTAACAGACGTGCCGGGGGATCCCGGCGGGGAATCGGGGAGGGGGCCGTGCCGTGCGGTGCAACGTGTGGCCGCACGACCCCGCCCCCTCCATGCTCCCCTCCGCCACCCTCTGGGGAGACGGGCGGCCGTTGTGGCCAATGCAGCCACAGCGCTCGCCCGATTTGACCACGGGCCAGAATCCCTGTGGGGATTCCGGGTCGTGGCCGCCATCCAGAAGTGACGGCGGGGTTTATCATGGTGGGGAATCGCCTTCACCATGTGACTGCCGCCGACCCCGCCGCTTTGGCCGCTCGCGTGGTGATAGTGATTCCCCGCCATGGTAACATCTGGGGGGGAACATCCGTTCCCCCCAACAGATGTTACGTGATCGCAGCCACCACAGGGAATTGACTGTGGTTGACTGTGATCTCGTAACGTCTGAAAATACCCGTTATGGGACCATTTGCCACCACTGCCGATTGACTGTGGTTGAGCGTGGTTTCGTAATGTCTGAAAATACCCAAACAAAACAAAAAGCTTATCAAGCCCTATTATTCTTTCATGGAGTACCTTTTTTGTTCTAATATATATATTAGGGGCCCCTCTCATCTCATCTCTCATCCTGTAGCAAATGCCTGGGCAGCTGTGATAAACAAACCATGAAAACAGGGGAAGATAGGGGAAGCAATATGAACTGTAGATTGTTTAAGGATACGATCATTTACATGATATTCCTGACTAACGTTTTCACATGGTACCTCAGTTTGCAGTGAGCTCAACTTCACACAAGCTACTAGCCTACTGTAAAGCTTGCTAGCATGGCAGGTTGGGATTTATACACCCACTGTGGCCAACTGGCCTCAGTTTGAGACTCTTTGACAGTAACCTGATGTGGCTGCTGTATAAAACTAGCTGCTTTATAGGAAGCTACCAGTAAAAGAGAGAGCTTCCCCATCCCAAACATTCATGAAAAAATCAACTTGCAGATTGTTTTTAGAGAAGCTGGTGGAGAGGGAGGGAAAGGAGACCACAGACTATTGCAATGCACTCTACGTTGGGATGCCCTTGATGACTGTTTGGGAGCTGCAGTTAGTGCAGAGCGTGTTGGTATGGCTTCTTTTGGGGACACACTTCTGGGAGCACATTATATCGGTGCTCTGGAGTCTGCACTGCCTGCCTATTGCTTTCCAGGCACAACTCAAAATGCTGGTTTTGATCTTTAAAGCCTTAAATGGTCTGGGCCCCATATATCTGAAAGATCGCCTGTCCTACCATGCCCCCATTGCAGTCCCTCCAGCTAGTCGGGAGTGCCCTCTTGCAGGTTCCATTTGTTACTCTTGTATATGGGGTGGGGGTGCTCCAGTCCTTTGGAACTCCCTTCTTCTGGAGGTTCACTTGAGCCCAAGTTGAAGCATCTTCTGGAGGTGGTGTAAAATGTATTTGTTTGGCAAGGCATTTGGCTGGTGGGGATAGGGATTGAGGTTGGTTAGGTGATTGTATGTGGTTGTGGGCAGGGTTAGGGAAGTTTTTTGAGGGGGTTTAGGGATAGGGTTTTGGGGAAGGACATTTAAAAAAAAAAAAAGTGTTTAAGTGTTTTTATCAGTTGTAAGATGCTCTGAGCTGGTTTGGAAAGGGTGACATATAAATCTAAATAAATAAATGAATAAATAAGTTGTTAAATGCCTTAGTTATATAATAATTTCTAGGACAACATTACAGTGCAAGTCTTCAGTAACCTAGCCCGAGAGAGATGGTAAAGACAAAGAGACGGCCGTGTTTATCAAAGGAAAGCTACCAAATGTACAGGACCCAGGGAAAGGAAGCAGATGCTACGCTGCATATTATGTTTCATATGTCAGGTTTAAAAAGATTCATATTTTTATTCTGAACACTGACATATTTGACCAAATTAAGCTATAGGTGGACACAATGCTCCGCTGGAGAAGTTGGAGATTCACCAGAAACTTAATCTGGCCCAGTCGATTCAACCAGTCCCATAATAACTAACAGTACATCCAGTATGGATATCCTGCATCAGAGATCTACAAAGCGAGCATCAGGGCAGCAAATGGCATCATACCACCTGTAGATCGGGTCACAGTCCCGATCAATACCCCTGTACTTTACAGGTCTTTATTGCTGTCCGAGGCCACAGTTTTACACTTAAATCTCAAGCTGCGGTCACACAGGTAAAAAGGTTTTTGAACCATTAGCCTAAGCCAATGGTGAGCTTCACTGAGGCAATATGCAAGCCTACTGAATCCTACATGAAAGTTCAACTTTATGTCCACATTTTGCTGGTTGCTCTAATTTCCATGCTGAGAGAAGTACCATTAACAAATTAGATCTTGATTTCTAAGATGGAAAAAAGGCAGAATGTCATCTCTAAATAAATGCAGTTTCTATGCTTCATCATTAACTCCAATGCCTATGCATTTCTCTGCATTAGTTACACATAAAAACTATGACCAGTCTGAAAAACGTATATAGTGTTTATACAGTTATTGGCTATGGATGCCTTGCAAACTATTTCCTGAGAACCCAGTTTCTTCATGTAATTTAGAAAATGTCCAGACTTTTTTTGGTGCTCTTTTTAGAGTACTCTAGCTCCTGTCCTCCCTGCTCTGTGCTTACTGATAATTTAGACTCAATATTGCACATTTCACACTTTGCTAGTCATTTCACCCCTTTAGCCTAGAAGAAACAGTGCTTGGAGTTTCTGAAGCTAAGAGTTTCATATAAATGGCTTTGGGGTGCATGGAGGAGGAAGCAGGAGGAGGTGGTAGGGGGAGGTGGATAACCATTCAGCTAGTAAAACCTGACGTTAAGCTGCTCCTTGATACAGAAAGAAGGATACTTTCGCATATCAGAAGTGACAGAACATTAAGCAGTTTATTAATGACAGCTGACTTTATTCTTGCAGTGAAGAGACAACAAAGGAAATGGAGGAGCTGATGTTATGCATTTGCAATACACAAAAGGTTGCAATCCTCTAACCACTTACTCCAGAGGAGGAGTCCCAACCGCCTTCTGTGGGACTCCTCTGGAGTAAGTGGTTTGAGGATTGCAGCTGGTGAAACCAGGATTGCAGCCAAAGTCCTTGTTTTCCCACTAGGAACTGCAGAATAGCAATTGTCCATTCATAGCACATAACATATCCTCTGCATTTCAGAGCTAATATTTTTGCAGTCCTTAAGCTGGTGCATTTGAGTCTAGTGCAATTAATTTTCCTCTTAACCCTTTGAAGTGCAACCACAAAAGCTAGAGAGGGGCTCATCTGATGCTTCTGGTTTTGTCACCCGATTTGAAAGATGCAGTTAGTTTGAAATTAAGAGATTTAACACTGTGGAGGCTTTGCATCCAGAGCAACACTTTCAAAACAGTTCTGTGAGAGCTCCCACTTTATATCTTCGGGGAAACCCGAAGATGGTTTGCAATGAACTAATGACAGAATACATATTTACCCTGTACTTTAATTTAATTAATGACACAGATATGCTGCCTTGGCAGAATTTAAGCCCCACGCATATACGTTCAAGAGCTTCTAGTAAGTGACTTCTCTTCATGCATGTTAGAATCACACTCCTGAAAACAATGTAAGTTCTATGCTAGCAGTAGCTCTCATTTCCTGTAGCACATAGGTTTGCTGTAGCACTGCAACAGTCATTCAAGTATGACCACACACTCTTTGATGGATAATTGAACCTATGTATTAAATACTCATCAGGCTACATTAGTTTAGTTTCTAATTCAATTTCCATTTTTCTTTAGCTACCTGGCAAACTCCATCTGAAAACTGGTAACGATATAACACAATCCATCTCCCCACCACCAATTTCTGCCTGTAAGTTATGATACACAAGTTTAATCATGATGTCCAACTTCTGAATCCAAAACAAATAAGCATTCTATACATGCAGCAATAATATGATGTGAAAAATATAGCCCTGGAAAATTATTCCGATAGAGTTTTCTCTTCACCCTCCCCTCCACACATTTCTCTCTCCTGCTATAGTCTCACAAGTCCTATCCTTTGAGGTCTGAGTCCTCGGCTTCCCCCTCATTCAACTAAGTGAAGCATCTGCAAGGTCTCAGCTCGTGCCACTGAAATGTAGGAGTGAGGAGAGCATACTGGAAAAGCAATCTCACTCTCCTCAGTGGGCTCATAAATGCTACGATACCAGGAAGCATTCATTAATCTTGTTTTGCACTCATGAGGTTGCACAAGTTGCAATATTAAGGTGGCTTGAATTAAAGGGGGTGGGGGGGAAGCTGTGCATGTGTGTGATGGTGGGGAATTTGAAAAGCCAGTTGCTGTAGTAACAATCACCATTCAGCAATAAGAAAAATACCTTCTCTTTAAATGAGAGTAGTATTACTATTAGTATTTACCTCTCCCTTTTGCAGTTTCCCCTTAAAAATAATTATGCTGCTTCTTTTAGATTTGCTGTACATACCTCAACCATTAAACAAGACATTTAACCATAGTGGCAGTTCTGTGACCTTTGAATGCCGTGAAATCTCTAAGCGGTGCAGCTTGTTCATGAAGACTTGTACTGCAGAATCCCACAACTGCATCCAGGATTAGGAACAGAATTAAGTAACACTCACACACACAAGGAAAAAAAAAAAAAAACCCACAAGAAGGCAAAGCAGCAGAGACTCTACAAGAGAGTGCACTTTTCTCCCAGGCAAGCGCTGGGATAGAGCTGAGCTTTCTGCAGTCTGACTGACTGTGTTATCAAGCAGAAGGCCGTCCACGGCTGGGAGGTGCTGTCAACTGCCACAGGCAAGGAAAAGCAGACCAATCGGCTTCAGCGCTGTCAGCTCGCTGGAGTGGAGGCTTTTCTGTTTATGTTTCCTCATTTCAAGAGTGACGTCAAAGGGTTTAGTTTTTCCTCTGCATGTGCTATTAATTTTAAAGGACTACTATGGGAAGAATGTGGCAGTGATTTAGACAGGCTATCCCACTCTCAAAAGAAACCAGAGTGGTATTTTATCAGCTACGGATCTCACTTGGAAGTGCTTTGCAGTCAGATGGGCCAGAAAGATACAAAATATCCCAGCAAAAATAGGGAAAGGGAAATGTAAAATATTTATGGGTAAATAAAACATCCCAGGGGGGTACGCTGCACCTACAAGGGTCCCTGGTGGGCCTGATCCTTCTCTTGCTCCAGTGGGAGTCAAGTAGTAAAATGGCATTACATTGATGTAAACTGGGGAGAGAGGTCAGAATCTGTCCATTCTTTGTTTCTCTCGACTGGAGTTATGGCTAGGCGGGCTGCTGCCTTGCAGAAATGAGCACATTTTTCTATCACTGCCTCCCCAGAGTAACTCTCACATTCCCTTAGGGTTTTGCTGCCCTAGGCAACCATCTGTTCTACCTGTTCTAAGTTAGCACCCACCCTGCTTTCCAATATGAAGGCTGCTGTACAGTGCCAGGGTCCTAATCGGCTACATGTTCATCCCCACAACAGTATTGCTACAGAAAATTCATTGCATCATAGATTATTTTACTTTATACCTGTCAAAAAGAGGGCTGTGTTTAAGCTCTGCACCCTACTGTTACAGACTCTACCACCAGATAATTGATCAAAATGGGAGTTATGCAGCTTGAACAGAAGGCAAGGGCAGACAACTGACGTCAAGGTCAATTATGACAGGCAATGAAGCCTGCGACAAAAGGCAATTATTGATAGAAGTACAGACTAACTCCACCACAACACAAAAAATATTGCTGTCTTTGTCATTTTTTAAACTCACCTGTTTAAACAGGAATGCTAATATTCTAAGGGCATTGTAAGAAAAGACACTCTCCACCCACTCCCCACTCATTATACATGTTGCATGCAGGGCTGCAGTGTTGGGTGTCCTGTAACATGTATAGTGGGGGGGGGGGGGTCTTGTCTGAAAACGCCCTAACTTGTAACCTTGTTATGTGTGTGTGTAATAGATATGAAAAATAAAGCTAAACCTGCTATGCTATTAAGGTGTTAGGTTTGGATTTAATCCGTAACTGAATCACAACGGTGGGCAACATGCCCTTTGTGGTTCGGTTTAAATGTTGTTGGTTTTTTAAAAATTCTTTTAAAAAACAACCTGTGGAGGCACAGAATGATCACCGGACTATTCTGCAGGTATGCACCCCTTTTAAAAATGGTGGTGGCAGCGTTGTTACCATTTTGGAGAAGGGCGGCTGGTCTGCACATATGCAGTGGCCATTTTGTGCATGCGCAGACTGGCTGTACTTTTCCACATTTTGGAAAAGGGCGTGCATAGACAGAATGACCCAGCAGCCATTTTTGCATACTCAATATTTTTTTAAATTTTTCAAAAAATGTCTTTTCTATTATTTTATTGATTTAAATATGAATCCATAATAAGAATTACATCCAGAAATAGGGGGAACCAAAATCTGCAAGTGGAACCAAACAGCAGTTTCCTCTGGCAGACCACCCCTATGACCACACAGAGCCCTATGTGTTAGGGATTCTTGCAGGTGCCACCGATATGTAGAGTCTATGCATAAACTTGAAATGACACAAGTGTGAGAAGCAATGGCATAAAATATGGGTAGACAGGCCCCTAATTGTAAAGAGCCCATATCTATCAAGGGCCAACAGCAATTTCCAAGAGGGTCCCCAACAGATGAGAGACAAGTGTAAAACAGAAATGGTATATGTGTAATATACAGACCCACATGATCACAATGCAGAGAGCCCTGATCCCTGAGGGGATGTTGTGTTTAAATTAATATAAAAAATGATGGCAACATTGGCTGTTTTTAAACAGGCACAACTGGGGTGGGTGGAGTGGGCTGTGTGTGTCCTGTGATGCACACCCACACCCACACCTCTGGGGGTGGGTGGTTTAAACAGGCTGGGATGGGTGTGCGCTCTTACCCATACCTGCCCACTCCTGCCTCCACATGGAGCACCCTGGATTTCCCCCCGATGCTCCATGCATGGGCATGAGTGGGCGGTGTGTGAGGCATGAGAGTGCACAACCACCCACGCCATCTTCTGATGGGTGCTTGGGCGCGTCCCGTTTAAATCCGGCCATTTTCTTTTCCCTTATGGGTGAGTCTGTGCGTAGCCATCAAATATTAGGAGGGGAGCCCATGCCACCATTCCTGCGCGCGCTCTCCGCTCTTCCTCTGTCCCCTCCCTCGCTCTCCCTCGTTTCTCCTGCTCGCCCAACCGCCTTCGTCCCTTCTCCCTCGCTGTCCCACATGCCTGGAACTCCCTCCCTGCCAACATCCGCCTTGCCTCCTCCCTCCGCTCCTTCAAATCCCTCCTCAAGACCCACCTTTTCCATGCTGCCTTTCCCAATGCCCTCTAGTCTTTCCCCTTGCTCTTACTGTCAGCCCTCCTCTGATGACTGCTGCTACCAACCTCCTCGTAACCAAGCCAAGTACACGCACCTGAGACTTCGCATCCGCCTGAATGTTTGTTTGTCTTCTCCCATGTCTCTCCCACTGTCCCCTCTCCTTGTCTCCCCCTCCTTGTCTTTTAGATTGTAAGCCACAGGCAGGGACCGCATCTGATTGTATGTTCTGTACAGCGCCAGGTTGCAACTGGCGCTCTATAAATGTTTAATAATAATAATAATAATAATAATAATATTCTAATGTAACTGGATCCATCACTGTTCTGGTATCAGAATATCCATCTGTCTTCTCAGCACTTCAGTAAGATATGGTAATACACAGGGCAAGCCTTAGAATTTGTGGGGGCCAGGGTAAAAGTAAAGTGTGGGGGCCTACCGGTCCACACTCCATAGCCCTACCCTTTTAACAACTGGGAATCTGGTTCTCCCCTGACCACCCAGTAGGGGAGACGGGGGCAAGACCCTGCAGGAAGCAGTCACCTAAGGGGCTGAGAGTCATGGGCAGGGAGAGGGCCCTATAGAAACAGCGGGTGTGACGGGAGGGAGGCTGGAGCTGCTTCATGGGGCCCTATATGACACCCACCCAAGGGGACAGGGTGTGGAGCCCTTCAAATGGGGGCAGACCCACACATAGGTCCTTCGGGTGGGGGAGCAGCCACCACCCTTCCCCCCACTCCGGTTCTGCTTGGGAAACCCATTGCGTGGGCAGAGAACTCCAGTACTCCACTCCTGCAGCAGCAGAATTGGGCCCTTGGCGAAAGCTGCCACCAACTGTCAGCTGCTGGAGCAGCAGCGGAGTGTGTTTGTGTGTATGTGTCTGTGTTGCGTGCCCCAGCTGCCTGCCCATCTGCTGTTGGAGCAGACCTCAGGGAGGAGGAGCAACTCCAGCCGGGGTCACCAGGGTTGATTTCTCCTCCCCGGGATCCTCTCCGCTGCTGTGGCTCCTTCCCCCGCCCCCTCCCCCCCAGGTCTGCTCCAACAGCCAAGAGGTGGGCAGTCAGGGTGCACATCTCCCTCCCACTGCTCTGACAAACAGTGGCTGCTTCCTCCAGGTGCCTGATCCTTGCTGGCACCATGGCCTTGTCTGCAGTGTTTGTGGACCTCTACGTGGGTGCTGGGCAGAGCTGCCATGGGCCTTTCACATGGGAGGTGCCCCATGGGAGCCTGTTGCCCTGGGGTGGGCTGAGTTAACCCGCTCTGTATGCTCCTCATTTCTGGGGATGATGCCATGCGGAGCTGCCTCAGCCAACCGGAGGCAAACATCTAGCGGACAGCCTTCACAGAAGCAGGTGAATCTGAGGCAAAGGGGGTCAATGTGGGGCCTGTCTCATGTGATTATACCCAGTCTGTCCCAGGACCACTGGAGCAATGGTCCTGGGGTCTATTTGAATCTTTTTGACAATTTTTAGACGATACCCTAACACGCATGTCCACCCAGTGGACACGTGTGCAAAAACCCATCTAAAGGTGGTGGTGGGTGGGTGCATGCTCCCTCAACCCATGCACCTACACCCCTCCCCACCCATCTCCCCATATGGAGCAACCCATTTTTCATGGTTGCTCCTTGTAGGGGTATGAACAGGTGGTGCATGGGTGCAGGCTCACACTCAGCGCACATCTATCCCCTGATGTGTGAACACTCCCCCCACTCACTGGTGTGCTCCGAGTGCACACAGACCCGCCTCTCAACCGGGTCCATTTAAAAACAGCCATAGATGTAGATTACAGTGAGGCACAAAGACACTAAAGACATTTCTGTGATTGCAAAGAATGTTTGCGACAGTCAGACATAGGGAATTGAAGTCAGGTCTTCTGACTCCCAGGCTGTTATGATAGGATTACTCTTATTTTTCTTTTGGAACGACTGAAGAGAGATAGCTATAAGGAGTAACACTGGGATGCAGCAGACTTTGGATTAAAATTGGGAAGAGGAGCGAGTGCTTGAACCTTAACAATGCATTTCCTGGCTTTTTACTTTTTGGTAAAGGACTTATGGGGAAACCTAACTTCCATTCAGTGAACATTTGTGTGAAAATTATTATTATTATTATTATTATTTTATTTTAAATTCATTACAAACCACAGATAATGCATTGATTGTTTGGGGAAAATCACCTCCAAAACCATGGCATGGACCTGGTAACTTCCTGGAAAGCAAACTCTCATGCCTTGAAAGCTGTCACCCATCTGATTTTCACCTGAACAGCCTACATTCAAGTTACAGGACAATCTTCCTCTACCATTAAAATCAAATGGTAGAAGAGGATTGTCTTCATGTAACTTCATATACATTTACAGGTAGGTCTCACGGCTGGGTCCTCAAGCAGGTGTCTAAACTTAAAATCAGAGAGCAGCCCAGTTCTGAGCTGGATATAGGCTGCAGTTTCTGGGGCCCCCTTTGAGATCTCCTATCATGTTTGAGGAGAAATTTTGGGTTCACTCAGAATCCAAATACATAGCCCTAATATCTATGGGCATCTTTACACACGCTTTAAAGTGCTGGTCTTTCAATCTTCTGGGTTTACAAGTCCACAAGTAAGCTCCGGATGCATTCTTCACTCACACACTGCCCTGAGGCAGCCTAAAGTAACCGCAGCTGTAGATGTGACCAGCTGCTGGAAACCAAGTGAACACAGCTGCCTGGAGCAAAGCAGTTTATCAGGAGAAATTTTTACACACAAAAGTTCTGGGAGAAGTTTTAAGCAGAAGTTCAAAAGAGCCAGATGTTTAAGATCTGGGTGAGTGATTTAGACACACAGAAAGTTCAGGATGTAACAGCAAACATGCAGGAGAAAGGTATGTGTAAAACACCTTATTGTTATGAATATGGGAGTTGAAAGTGGCTTTTTGTTTGTGTCTACAGTCTTACTGAAACTGGAATGCACAGCCCTACATTTAACAAATGTCTTGCTTTGCTCTGTATAGGGCTAAAAAATGCATTTAAAAAAAAAAGTAAAACAAGAATTTTCCCTGGCTTAATGTATGGAAGTCAGTCCTGCTTTTCTCTTCTCACTGGGAAATCAGACCTTGCTCAGATGATGAGTTTGTATTTGTCAATGTGGCCTGTTTTACCTTGTTAGAAATCTGCAAGCAAAGCTCTTCTTTAGATGACCTCTCCTTGACAGATTTATAGTTAGAGGAACAATAGCATGCAACAAATGCTTCTCAAGAATTTACTAAAAATACGGTATATTTTGTCTTGTAACAAGAAGGGAAATCTGAAAGTAAACTTACTTTTCTATTTATACTAGCCTCGTAACACCACTATAGCTTTCAGCACAGTCATCACAGTTACCACCACATACTGTATGGCCCACAGCCTGCTGAATTGCTAGCACTGTACAGCTACATCCCACCACGTCTATACAAGTGTTGTGGCCATACAAACTCCCCTGGGGGGGCAGCGAAACCACAGCACACAAACTGGTACGGGCAGGGGAGCGGCAGGGATAGGCTTCCTTTCTACTGTTTTAGCAGTATTTCATATTTGAGACCCCTGAATCATCTCTTAAAGCAAATACGGAGTTTAAGAGAGCCCTCTGAAGTGCTATGGCTTGGTGGGGAGAAAGTAAGAAATTTCTCCTTGAAGTCCCAGCGCTTAAGAAGATTATAATTAAATACCTCCTTTAAAAGCATTCCACAATTATTGGGTGTTACCAGATGTAGCACTACCTACGTGCTTGGGTGGCAGTCAGTGGGTTGTTATGTCTGTCTGCGACCTGCTATATGTTTGCAATTCAACTGCTCCTTGTTCTCCTGCAAACATTGTAAGCAAGTCCTTGACTGTAGCTGCAGTTACATCTGGTAACAGCAGCTGGGAGCAGGGGACCAGGAAGATCTCCAAAGGCAGGGGGTAGGACTTACCTTCAGTCTGGGAGCAGCAGAGGGTGTCAGGAGCAATAGTGGCAGGGGACCCAGAAGCAATGCTACAAGGGTCATTACATACTATTAGGAGCAGCTGTGGAAACAGGGGTATCAAAGGTCCTGGGTCACAGAGGAGAATGATCCTGAGGTGACCATGACTATGTCTGCTGCTGCCAGCTAAAGGCACCAGATGCCCTCTTTTGTTGAACCGCTGTTGCCTGATCCCATTCCCTAGGATTACCACCGCTCCAGTGGCAAAAGATACTTTCCACTTGGCTGCTGGCACAGTATCTCCTCCTGCTGCTGCTCCCAGGACCTGGGTGTTGTAGGTAAGTGCTGCCCTTCCCCAACACCCTACCTGTTACTGCTAGATCACATCTAGTGATCAAGCTGCATAAGCAATTTGACATGTGCAGATTATGAGTGTTTGAAACTGTATGCATTATTAATTATTTTATTTATTTTTATGCCGCTTAATTCTGTCTCAGGCAGATTTTATCTGCAAAGTACATCATAAACATGTCACTGTTATGTCTGGTAGTACCCATAGTGAAGCATCTTTTAAATGATTTCCCAGGGGGTCAAAGGTTTTTAATCTTTTATAAAGATTGCCATGCTGAAATAAGTAAATATTTCCAGAACCATTTTATCAGGTTATCAAGTGTAAAGAAAGATCATGATCTTTAAGACACTATGAACAGATCTTCCTCTAGTGTAAATAGATGTAGCATAATTTAAATAGAGGAGATGAGGAACTGGTCCACAGTAGACAATTTATTTAGGTTTTCCACATAAGGACAAGCATGCTTGGTGTTTAGCACTTTTGAAGATATTTCTGAATGTACAAAGACAGTTTGTTACCCATCCCTGTTCTAGAGGAAATTGACAAACTAAATAGTAACAAATCACAAGGACCAGATGGTCTATACCCCAGAGTTTTGAAGGAACTCAAATACGAAATTGCAGACCTACTACTGGTAATATTTAAAAAGGGCTCCAGAGGCGATCCTGGAAACTACAGATGGATGAGCCTGACGTCTGTGCTGGGAAAAAATAGTGGAGAAGTTTATTAAGAACAGAATTATGGGGCACGTTGATAAAGATGGCTTAATGGGGAAGAGTCAAATGGATTTAGCAAAGGGGAGTAGGGGTGTGCACCAGGGTCCCCTGTCATTTTCGTTATCGTTTTCGTTATTAAAATGTCATTTTTGTTAATAACAAAATGTTTTTCGTTATTGTTGTCGTTATCATTATCGGTATCGATTTCAAATGCAGATTTTATTTTTGGTATTGGTTTTGATTTTGTGTGCCAGTGAAGACTTATTGTCAGAAGTTGAGCTCCTTCCTCTCCTCATTGTGATACAGAAAGAACTGCACACAATAATATATACTGTATACACTATGGAGCTTTATGTATATAATATATACAGAATCTAAACTAAACCTAACCTATGTATAATACAAAATGTTCCTTCCTATCCTAGGATCATAATATATATATAATAAAACAGCCTAGTATCTAAATATCTAATCTATATATATACACACGCAACTAATATCTATATTGATATAATATATGGACAGGGGGAGACAGACAGGGGAAGGGAAAAGGAAATCTCAGAGGAATATCTACTCTCTCTCTCTCACTATATATAGTTCTATAGTGCTATATTAGGTTTAGCTTAGATTCTGTATATATTATATAAATAAAATTACATATTGTATACAATATATATTATTGTGTGTTCTTTTTCTGTATCACAATGAGAAGGGGAAGGAGTTCAACTTCTGACAATAATTCTTCATTGGCACATGAAATCAAAACCAATACCAAAAATAAAATCTGCATTTGAAATTGGTATTGATACCGATAAGAACAACAATAATGAAAAATGACATTTTGTTATTCATGAAAACACCATGTGTGTGTGTGTGTGTGTGTGTGTGTGTGTATTATATATATATATATATATATATATATATATATATATATATATATAAAAAAAATATGGTGTTTTCACCATATGGGGCCCTGCTAACCGCCTTGTGCGGCGCAGGGACAAATTTGTGCCCGCCCCTATCAGGGGAATCAGGCACTGGTGACCGGGAAGCTGCCTCAGGATCTCTCGGGCGGTGGAGACTCTTTTGCAGGCTCCAACTTGCATGGTTGCAGCCTGCAAAAGAGAGAGTGGAGCAGCGACGCAAAAAGGCGCTTCAGGGATTGGCTCAGCCGAGCCACGTGGTTTAGGGAGGCGCGGAGTGGCGGCATTCGGCCGCAAGCAGAGCCAGAAGAAGGACGCGCGTCAGGCTTTCAGGGAGCCAGGCTGGCCTTCCGGAGAAGGAGCTGCGAGCAGGGTCTGGATCGGGAAGTAGCCAGGGAAGGGGGTTTGCCAGCTGGAGGGGGACAGCGTGGTAAAAGGGGGAGCGGTTCTTCGGCAGGGGTGTTGGGTACTTGAGGGGAGCAGGCGGTGGGGGTGAGCCGTGCCCCCCCCCACGTTTGTCACGACAAGGTTGTTCCGCCTGTGGTGGCGGGGCCTAGTGGGGGGGCATCACAGGTCTCGCAGGCACAACTTCTCGGGCCTGGCTTCCCCCTGGTGTCAAACCCTCCTAGGAATGAAGTTGAGGCGGCTCCCATGGGTGGTGCAGGGGGAGTGCTGGGTGCCCAAGGGATGCTACAGCCCCCTGCAGTGTGGCTTCAGCAAGGACATGGGCAGGCCTTTTTGCAGGCCATGGAGGTGAGAATGGCGGGCGGGGACAATGTAATGACCAGGCTTGAGGCATCAGGCATTCTGGACCCGGGTAGGGTAGGGGGTCTGGCGGGGGGAAGGCAGAGCCAGATCTCACATGATCTTTCTTTACAGTCTCGTGATAGGGATAGACAGGAGCTCGGAGGGCCTGCGGTCGAGGCGCTTGTGGAAAAGGTCAACAGGATGGAACAGCAGATGACGAGAATTACCCAGCTTTTTGAGGGAGGCGCCGGACCTCGGCTTGATGTGGGTCCATCAGCGAGGCCGCGGGAGCAGCAGGATGTCATGGCTGCCGCGGCAGCAGGTGTTGGTGCTGGTGAGTTGCTCCCGCCTCCGGCAGGTGCCCAGGGAGTAGAGCTGGGTACAGATGGAGGTGGCTTGAGGGAGCATCACATTGTGATGCCAGTAGGCGGGGAATGTGCTGGGGGGTCAGGTAGAGGAACAATTGCACCCGCAGGGGCAGCAATGGTTGGGCAACCAGGGACGGGTTGCACTGGGGGGACAGGCAGTGGAGCGCTCGAACCCCTCGGGGCAGCAATGGCTGGTCAGCCAGGGATGAATTTGTTGGGGGCGGGTTCGGGTCAACCGCTGGTACAGCAGGACCCGAATCGCCTAGTGTGGGTGGATAATGTGTGGCGTCCACAGGGGTCAGTGGGGCAGGCAGTGGATACTGGGGTACAGGCTGGACAGGTGGGGGCAGCAGTGGTCAGCCTGCACCACTGGCTAGTGCGGCTATTCAGGGAGTGGCAAAGCAGTGGGTGTGGCTTCACAGGTGGTTTCCCCTTTGCAGGGGGGGGTATGCCCGGGTTTCAGCGCCTCTGGAGGGTGCACCTCCTGCAATCGGTGAGAGAAAAGATTTGGAAAGGAGACTACATTGATCTGTTCGGAATCCTCTTCTGCGACCCGATTCCAGATCCTAACGCGCGGCCTGAGTCAAAGGAGTTGGAAAGGGCAAAGAGACATAGGATTGATAGAAATTGGGCCAACTGGGAATTGGTATTCATCATCTACGCGGGAGTGGTGATGCAAGCATTCCCGGAGAGGACTGTGGCGTTGTGGAAATACTTTGACATAGTGCGGCGGGCATACCTCACAAAGGAGGGTTTTGGTTGGCTGCGATATGACAAATCATTTTGACAGAATGCAGCAATCACACCCGGGGTGCGCTGGGACGTAAAAGACCACGACCTATGGTTGGAGTGTGTCCAGAGGAAGGACGTTGTGCGTGCTGACAGTGGCCATATCGTTATCAAGGGCGATGGGCAGCCAATTGATAGTTTTCGTGGACAGCAGTCAAAGAAGGAGCAGCAGTCGCTCGCGTGTTGGGATTTCAACAAGGGAAAGTATTTTCATTCCTTTTGTAGGTTCCGGCATGTGTGTTTGCAGTGTGGAGGGTCCCACCCCTCTACCAATTGTCAGCGCCGGCGTGGACCAAACCAGAGAGGAAAGAGGGGTTTTCAACCCAGGCCGGGGAAAGGAAACGGAGGGGCGCAGACTGGCGCAGGAAAGGGCTCCAACACCAGTTAGATGGTGGGTGTTGGAACGTTTGTTGCGGGAGTATCCCAACCCCGCGTTAGCTAGTTATATTGTTAATGGTTTTAAACACGGGTTTGAGATTCTATTTGAGGGCAGGCACGAGCATGTGATGGCAAAGAACTTGAGATCGGTAGCAGGTATGGAAGGGGTCATCAAGATGAAGATAAAGAAGGAATCTCTCACCCTTCCACGCCTTCCCTGCTCCCCTAAGCACCTTCGTCCCTTCTCACTTGCTGCCCCCCATGCCTGGAACTCCCTCCCTGTCCACATCCGCCTTGCCCCCTCCCTTCATACCTTCAAATCTCTCCTTAAAACTCACCTCTTTCGCTCTGCTCTGTCTGACTCTTTATCCTGCTGAGCCACTATTCCTATACCTACGATCGGTTTACCCTTTTCCTTGCAACATGGACCTGCCTGCTGTCATTCTCATCGTAACCAAGCCAAGTACGTGCACTTGAGACCTCGCATCTTCATGAATGTTAGACCCCTTGTCTCTCCCTCTGTTCCCCTTCCTAAGTCTCTCCCCCAGCTCCTGTCTCTCAGATTGTAAGCCCTAGGGGCAGGGACCATGTCTATTTTATTACTTTGTAAAGTGCCAGGTACACTGCTTGTGCTATATAAATATAAATTGGCCTGGCGGCTACGGGGAAACATCTGGTAGGTGTATGGTGGTAGGCCACCAGGAAGTTGGACCTGGGAAGCAGTTGAGGAAGAGGGCTTCCCGCTGATATCCCAGTAAAGGGAGATTGGCGTCGGGTGCCACATAGTAGGATCTAAGCGGTCCCGATGTGGTGCCAGTCGTTAAGTCTTCCCTGGGTATGGACCAAGGTGGTCCATTGGTTGAGTGGATTGGACTGGTAACTCCAATCTGGGTAACAACACATGATACTGAATGCGGGGAGTGAGGGTCATTCTGGCCAGGGGACTAACAGTCATGGTGTACCTTCACTCCCCTTAGGACTCACCCAAATCAGTTGGTCTCATTGATTGGCTTAAGGGTAATTCTGAGGAATTCGAATTGGATGATACTAAAAATGTAAGGGGTATTTGATCCACCATTCTCAGTGATTGGGTGATTGGGTTCTTAATTGGTTTTGTTCTTCAACAGGTTTATTGTTGGCTGGTTGTTAATAAACAGTTGTGTCCTGTTCACCCAAAGCTATGTGGTCTGTGTTTATTTGAGTTTGTGCCTTATTTCCTGTGCGGGGACAAATAAAATGTGTGTGTGTGTACCTGAGGAATAAGGATTGGGTGGTAGGAAAGGAAATAAGGGATATATATATATATATATAGATATGGGAGGATTTCTACTGCAAGCGCCAGCAACTTTTGCAAGAGAGCTAACACAGAGTGAAGCAGCCCAGCCCTACAATATTAAGGGTTTCAGTGCCCTCCCTCCAAGTCCTTCTGATTTGATTGTGGGAGGCAGACGCATTGAGGAATCACAGGGTGCCATTCAACTGCTGGGATCTGCTTGCGCTGCTCATTGGCCAGAGATACATCCATCAGGTCTGCCCCCTCCCAGTTTAAGAGTTCAACACTGTTTCTGGCTCTGAGATGTTGGCTCCCTCCTCCCCTCTCCACATTTCCCTCCAAAAAACACCTGTCAGGCAATAACAAGATCAATAATGACTTTCATTATCGTTATTGATTTCGTTATTATTTTTTGTTATTTTTGTTATTGCAATAATGAAAACGAAAATGACAATTTTCATTTTCATTATTTATTATTATTATTAGCAAACATTTATATAGTGCCAGAAATGTACCTGTCTACTCAATTACTTTGTAAAGTGCCACGGTCCCTGCCCTAGAACTTAAAATCTGAGAGACAGGGGTGGGTGGGGAGTTGAAGGAAGGGGAACAGAGGGAGAGACAAGGAGTGTAACATTCATGAGGATGCGAGGTCCCAGGTGCACGCGCTTGGCTTGGTTACATCGGGAATGATGGCTGGTTCGTCCATGTGGTGAGGATATGAGTACGCAGACCTCAGGTAACAGATTGTACTGGATGGAGGGTATCAGCAGGAGTTAGGTGAGGTGAGCAAGGAGTCGGGGAGGGCAGTCTTGAGGGATTTGAAGGTACGAAGGGAGGGGTCCAGGTGGATGTGGACAGGGAGGGAATTCCAGGAGTGGGGGCAGCTACAGAGAAGGGATGATGGTGGTTAGGGGAGCAGGGGAGGCAGGGGAGGGTGAGAGAGGGGACAGAGAAGGAGCAGAGTTCACAGACTGGAGTACGGAGGGAAATTAGCACAGAGAGGTAGGGGGGAGCAAGGTTGTGAAGAGCTTTATAGGTGAAGACTAGGAGCTTGTGCAGGATTTGTTCAGGAAGGGGGAACCAGTGTAGAGAGGAGGGACTGCATGTGGTCGAAGTGATGGGCAAGGTGGATGACCCT
Organism: Sphenodon punctatus; assembly: GCA_003113815.1. NCBI lineage: Eukaryota > Metazoa > Chordata > Lepidosauria > Sphenodontia > Sphenodontidae > Sphenodon > Sphenodon punctatus. The sequence continues at coordinate 3,076,485 of QEPC01005198.1, forward strand.
GGCAGCAGAGTTTTGGACAGAGATAAGGGGAGAAAGGTGAGAGTGGGGGAGGCCAGTGAGAAGGAGGTTACAGTAATTGAGGCGAGAGATTACCAGGGCACGAACAAGGGTTTTGGCAGAGGAGACAGAGAGAAAAGGGAAAATCTTAGCAATGTTATGGAGGGAGTAGCGATTATATTGATATAATGAAAATGACATGCACACCCCTAAAGGTGTGAAATACAGCCCTGGCAAATTTCTGGTACACTGGCTGGATTCCAAGGATGTTACAGTCAGACATACATTTGTAAGTTAGTTGCTTATACCACCAGAATCCTTTATCCAATCCTTCTGAAATTTGGCATAGATAGTACTCTTGTGGTGGGGCATAGGCTTGCCAAGTGTCATCCACATTAGATGGGAGACAAAGAAGTTACAGCCAGGAATGTATATGCAGATGTTTGCAAAATAACATATAACCTCTTATAAAATTAACCTCTTATAAAATCATATTCCTTTATCCAATATTGCTGACAATTGGAACAAATAATGCCTTCTATGGAAGGTATAATCCCTCCATGTTTCATCTAAATATACTAAACAATAAAAGAGGTACAGCCAAAAATGTGTGTTCCACTGAAACCAATGGAAATAAAAAATGAAAGCAAAAAAGAAAATGAAATTGTGATATTTATGAAAACAAAAATAAAAAATATTTAAATAACGGAAATGAAAAAGAATAATGACATGGGTCCTTGAGGCACACCTCTAACCTTTAAGATAGTATCTGCCAAATATTGGAAAGATGTGATAAAGGGTCCCAATTTTATAAGCATATACACAGAGTGAGCCTATGCCAGGGATTCTCTTATGTCTCACTGTGGTATAAGATCTCTTTGTGATTACAGTTGGCCAGCAGAGTCAACCAAATATCCTCATTCTGTGCTGTGACCACCCGAACTTCTCTCCCCCACTTGTTACTGGGAAGATGGAAATATCTGTTTAGGAAAGAGCCAATAGAGATTCTCTTACGTCCTCTGTCACAGTGCTGCAAGATTTGATTGTGATGATAATTGGCCAGCCTGGATGTGTAAACAATGTCTCCTGATTGCTAGGATGCTATTCCCAAAGTCCCAGTTATGTCCCTTCTGCCTCAGGGCAACCCCCTATGCCTGTCTTGAAGCAACCACCGATTTGGTCCTGTAAAGCTGGAAGCATGCAGTAATTGGCCAGTGAATGTGTCTGTCATTCTGTTGGGTTGCTCCCAATCCTTCCTCCTACAGCCTCCCTCCCCCTGCCATGCCAGGTGCCTGCCTCTGACTGGCACTGCATGTGCTGCTATTTATCTGAATAATCATCTTCAATGGGATAACTTCAATTGCTTATAAAATTGGGGCCCTTTATCAAATTATCCTGTTGTTTGGCAGAGTTGATAAGGAAGGTGTGTGATATGTTCCTGCCAAATGTCTTCTAAACAGAATGGAATATAAAAATGTTACTCTCAGAAATGCATTTTCAAGTTAATGTCTTATAACCTCAGGACCGAGACCAAATTCAAATGTATTAATTTTTTAAACCCTGAAACCACCCCTGGTCTCCACCCCTGGTGCCAGGAAGTCTGCTCATCATCTGCCTCCCATTTCCTGCCTTCAAGTCACGTTTTCCCTACTCCCGAACTCATCCGAGCTGTTTGGCTATTCAAGCATTCGGTTCGGACGTTTGGTTCAGTCGTCCGAACAGGCTGAGTTTGGCCCGAACTCTGAACTTCCGAACCACGTTTGCTCATCCCTAACGAAGTGGAGGGGAGACGGAATCGTGCCAGAAGAGGTGCCGTCCCCGTCCTTCCCTCTTCAGGCTCCTCTGATGATTCCCCAGTCCCACATGATGAGGACACCCCCGAAGTGAGGGCATTTCATGGGTCGCTGAGGAAAATGGAGACCAAGTACCTCGGGGGTTTCCATGACATCACGAGGGATGTGGAGGAAAGTCTGGTGGAGTGGATCCAGATGCTCCAGATAAGGGAGCTGCAGGCACAGGTGTATGTCGAGTACGTCAGCACCAAAAAGGATGCTGTGGTGGTGTTCCATCAGTCCCTGGTGCACTGGAAGGCAACAATGTTGGGGGCACTTGATGTTGTGAGATGACATGGGGTAGAGGTTGTCAAGGTCCCTACACCTCTGTCCCATGGACCATTGTCCCCTTTTCTCCATGTTCCAGGGGACAGGGCAGAAGAATCTTAAGGGGGTTTTTTTCTTTCTTTTTTGCACATAATTCAAGTGTTTATTTTCTTCATAGTTAAAATGGGTTTTGAAATTTTTTCTCAAAACACATTCGTTTTGAAACAAAAAAGTTCAAAACACAAAAGTTATATTTGTTACCAGTCGATTTTGACCTGTCCAATCGGTTATCCCTCTGTGGTTCTTCTGGCAGGCAGCAGAATCTCATTATATATACAGCTTGTTAGATCCCTGACAGCAGCAGCACTGGTAGCATATTAGCCCCAAGATGTGCCAGCAGGGTGTCAACTTGCACACAGCACCCCAGGAGGGGCAGGTTTTGTGTCTGTGTGGGTGCCAGAGAGAGAGAGAGAGGTTCTGACAGTGGCATCAGTGGGCACCAGCAGGTGCACTGTCCACTCTTGCAGAGAGATCGCCCTATGGGGGGAAGCCTTGGGAAGTCCCTGAATGATTGCCCCATGGGGAGCAGGGCATAGGAGAAAGAGAGAGAATTAGTGAGTGAGTGAGCTCACTTCCTTCAATCATTGCGATAGGTGGTAGCTGGTGCAAGCAGACAGGAACATACGTTGTGTGTTTCTGTCTCATTCTGGTGGGGTTTTCTGCTGGATGTGGGCATTAAGCATGAGTAGTGCACATGCCACAGATGAGCTCTCTGGTTCTGGTGGGTGGCAGTTTGGGCAGGATGCACCTCTCTCTCTCCCCCCCTCTCTCGTTGTAGCAGCGGGGAGCCCCCCCCTCTTTCTCTCTCTCTGGTTGTGTATGGCGGGTGGTGGCACACGCAGCAGCATCTCTCTCTCTTTTTAGCAGTATCTCTCTCTCTCTCTCTCTGTGTCTGATTCTGTATAGTGGGTAGCATTGACCAGCGCAGACCAGCCACTGCTTCTGTGTGTAAATCTCAGCTGTCAGATCCCTACCTGACACAAAGTCAAGGCTTCAACTTGCAGAGTGTGTCTAATGGCACAATGTGAGGTAGATGGAATGGCAAGTGGGCATTGGCTGTTGGCACTACCCCATGTTACAGGGTGTCAGCTTGCAGAGATTGCCCTGGGGTAGGGTGGACAGAATAATAAAGAGACAGTGAGAGATTGCCTGGGGGGAATAATAAAGAAAGAGAGATTTCTCCAGAGAGGATGAAAAATAAAGAGAGAGGCGGGCGCAGCAGCCCCATCCAGTGTTTCGGTGAGAGGAGGGTGGGCGCAGAAGGCATCAAGAGAGAGACCTGGGGAAGTCTCAAGTGTGCCACTGCCCCCTCACTCAGAGTCCACCGCCAGCTCAGAGAAACCCAGCAGTGGCAGGTTGACCTTCAGGAACAGCAACTGCTCCACCAGCCCAGCGCCCAGTCGTGTACAGTGGGGACTTACAATGTCCCCCGCCTGAGAGAAGACCTGTTTGCTGGGCATGCTGGTTGGTGGGCAGGACACCAGTTCCTGTGCCACCCTGCTCAGGGCCTGCCATACATTCCCCTTCTTCACCCAGTACTGCAGGGATGACTGCTGTGGTCTAACACTGACTCTTCCAGATACTTCTCACTGTCATCGCCACACTGTCAGGCTCCTTCTGCGTCTGCCTGCTGCTGCTGCTAACTTCCTCCCCAATGGCCTTTGCCCACGCTGCCTGTCCTGTCATGGTCCAGTGGCTGATGGGCCTAAGAACATAATGAAGTGCCATACAAGGTCAGACCAATGGTTCATCTAACCCAGCATCCTGTCTCCGACAGTGGCCAATCACGGTGGCTTGGGAGAAGCACCCAACAGGTCACAATAGGGGATCCATTCCCTGTTGTTTCACCCCGGCTCCCGTCATGTTCCCTGATCCTGTCTGGCTAATAGCTGCTAATGGACCTATCTTCCAGAAACGTGTCCAAACCTCTTTTAAACTCAGCTATAGTACTGGCCCTTACCACAGCCTCTGGCAGTAGATTCCACAACCCAATTATATGCTGAGTGAAAAAATATTTTCTTTTATTTGTTTTAAACTTGCCACCC
>QEPC01005198.1:3082781-3113712 GCA_003113815.1 Sphenodon punctatus
CGCATAGTTTGGATTATTTTTCCCTACGTGCATCACTTTGCACTTGCCCACATTAAATCTCATTTGCCATTTAGATGCCCAGGCACCCAGTCTCGTAAGATCCTGTTGCAGTTCCTCACAGTCTGCTCGTGTTTTAACTACCTTGAATAATTTGGTGTTGTCTGAAAATTTGATCACCTCATTCTTAACACACCTAATGTATTCATTAATGAATACATTAAACAGCACCGGTCCCAGTACAGATCCTTGAGGTACACCACTGCTGCTGCTGGCCCTGCTATCAGAGCCAGCAGCAGGGGGTGCTCTGCATGTCCTCCTTTCTGCTGCTGCTTTCTCTCTCATTATGGCCCTGCTGCTGTCACAGTATAACCCCTCTACTGCCTGCACCCTCTCCACCAGAGAATGCTTCCCCAGGGTGAAGTCTGCCATGTGAGATGCCACACTTGCCTTCACCCTGGGGTCCAGCATGGTGGAGAAAATATAGACTTCCTTCCCAATCAGGCGGTCAAAGCTAATCTTGAGACCCTCCTTCAACCTTCGTACCAGGGCCACCACCTCTGGTACAAGGCACCCCCCACCCACCCACCCCTCTTGGTCAGCCAGGAAGCCTGCCATCTGCCTGACCAGACTATGGACCATGGAGGTGATGTAGCTCAGGGTGGCCGTCACCGCTCTTAGGGTCTCTGTCATGTCCTTAAAGGGCTTAAGGACGTGTATGGTCTGGACCATGATGACCCATTTTTCCCGCCTTAGCGGCTTCGCCATCCCAATCTCCCTCTCAAGGGCTACCTCATGCAGGACCTGCTGATGCTCCACCAGATGCTGTAGCATTAGGTAGATGGAGTTCCACCTCGTACTGGAGTCCCACATGAGGCAGTGCTGCTATGCCCCCAGCTCCACCTGCTTCTTCCTCAAGAGGTGCCCACCCTTCACACTCCTATTAAAATACCCTGTGATTTTTCTGCCCTTCTCAATCAGCAGGGTAAGGGGGCTGCTGCCACTGCCATCTCCCTTGTTCTCCTCCAGGGCAAGAGCATCCTTTGCCACCAGGTGAAGGGCGTGGGCAGTACAGGATGTGCTGGAACCCGGCATCCTGCATTACCCTCTTCATGTTGGCAGTGTTGATACTTACCACAAACCCCTTAGTGTCTTTAGACATAACGCTGTTCGGTGTTCTGTAACACAGTGTTCACCCCAAACACTGATTAAACTGTCAAGACCTGTCAGTTGTTCACTTCCAATGTTTGGGGGTGAACACTGTGTTGACGGTATGTCTAAACACTGTAGCGGTAGGACACGGTGTTACAGAACACTGAACAGCGTTATGTCTAAAGACAGTGAAAGGTGCTTCCTCTCTTAGCCACCCCTCCACCATGGTGTCCAAGACTCCCCTTATGTTGGCAGCAGTGTGTCTCTCATCCATGGCCTGGGCGTGAAGTAGGGCTCACCTGTACCCCTCACCCTTGCCACTGACACCTACTGCTCCTCGTCCTGCCACCTGCAGCTGCCACCAGTGAGCAGTCAGGGTCAGGTAGGCACGTTGTGCATTTTGTAGGGATGGGCGAACGCGATTCGGAAGTTCGGAGTTCATACCGAACTTGACTAGTTCGGTCGACCAAACCAAACTTCTGAACCAAACTCGATTTTCGAACCAAACTGAATTTCCGAACTCAGCTCTGTTCACCCATCCCTAGCATTTTGGCTGCTCCAAATGTCCATTGTAAAATGCATAACTGCCCCACCTCCCCTGGCCAGTTGCTCCCTCACCCGCTCCCTGGCTGCCTGATACAAGGAGGGCATCATCAGCCTGCTGAAGGTGGTGCATGAGGGTACCTGGTACTTGGGCATAAGCAGTGCCACCAGCCAGCATAATCCCTGGTTCTCCACTATGCTGAAGTATAATCATCTCACTCACCTGCCTGGTGATTTTGATTGCCACTGGAGGACGCCCTCTATGACGGAACTGTCCAAACCTCAGCTCCTCCATAGTGGTTTGACGCTGCTGCTGCTCACAGGGGGTTCGAGGTAGGGGCTGCTGCTCTGCCTTTGTCAGGGTAGGTAGGGAATAGGTAGGGGAGTACCCATGGACACAGCAAGGGAGATCAACGACCCTTTGAGCGGGGATAGGGGATCACACTCTCATGGGGCTCCACTCTTAAAAGACAGGAAGATAACCCCTCAGGATAGTGGTTGGCCCTATATGTTCCTGCTGGAACGGGGCCGTATCATCATAGGGGTGGAGAGATAATGCGGCTGCGAGTGGGGCCCCCCCACTCGCACCCACCACCAATTCTTGCACAATGTACCCAAGCTCTTGCGTACCGTGCTTCAACCAAAGGGGAAGTAAGTTAGTGTAACAAGGTGCAGGGTAGGGGAAAGGTACCAGGACTGAGGGGCTAGGGGTAAAGCCTTCACTCCAAAGGACAAAGGGTAGGTAGGGCCCCAAACTAGAGGGATGGCAGGGGAAATTAACACGCATGTGATTCCATACACACATCACACACCACCCCCAACACAGTCTCAACCTCCTCCACACACACACTCGCCCTTTCCTCCTTACACTCACTCAGTCCATCAACTCACTCTCGCTTTCTCTCTCTCACTCGGCACGATACAGTCACTAGACGCTCTGGGGCCAGTCTCACAGCACTGCTGATCTCCGGCAGCGTGTGAGCCCTGACAGTGTCTTTACATAGGCGTAGCCCCACCCTGCTTTACGTGCAGCCGCACGGAGCAACGCAGAAACCTGGACGTTTCCCCTCTTGATGCTGGGGGTGGGGCTTCAATCCCCGTCTCTCCTCCTATCTGCTGTGTCGGCCCTGCTTGCACCGACGGGGCTCCTCCTCCCTGTACCTTCCCCTCGCTGCCAATAGCAGCATTGCTGCGGCCCGGCCTGCTCCCTTGGAGGGTCTGAAGGTGCCTCAAGTGGGTCCAAGCCCTAACAGTACCCTCCCATGCTCCCCCGGCGCAAGGTGCATGGTCCCGGCTTAAGGGGGTAATGAGTGTGAAACAGATGAATCGAGTGGGGGGCATGGACGGCTGAGGCAGATTCCCAGGAACGGTCAGAGGGAGTGGGGGGTAGACCTTCCAATCGATAAGATAGTGGAGAGCTCCCCAGGAATAACGGGAGTTAAGATCAACCCGAACTTCAAAATCCGAGTCTGCCTCCACCTCACAGAGAGGGGACGGGGGGTTAGGAGGAGGAAAGAGGGGCGGGTGGTAAGGTTTCAGCAAGGATACATGAAAAACAGGAAGGATATGTACATGAGCGAGCAAGGTGACATGGAAGGCAACAGGATTAACCTGGCACGCAATGCGGCAAGGGCCTAAATATCAATTGTTGAGCTTAACAGAAGGGCAGGGGGAGGGGTAGTGACACTGGTCTATCCATACCAAATCACCGACTTGGAATGGAGGAGCCCTCTGCCATTGGCAATCCGCCACCCGCTTGTACTGTAGTCGCGCTCGTTGTAGTGCCATCAGGGTCTGGTTATGAGCCTGTCATAAATGGGTCAGCAAGGCCCCTGCAGCTGGAACAGAGAGGGCTGGGATTTCTGGAAAGGTCAACTTAGGGTGAAGACCATAAGTAACAAAAAAAGGGGACAAACCAACAGAAGCATATGGGGAGTTATTAAGGGCAAACTCTGCTAAGGGGAGAAAACTAACCCAATCATCTTGTAAATAATCAATATAACAACGAAGGTATTGTTCTAAGGTTTGGTTAGCGCGTTCAACTTGGCCATTGGTCTGAGGGTGATATGCAGTGGAGGGAGCGAGCTTTACTCCTACTGCAGTAAAAAGAGCTCGCCAGAAACGAGCAATAAACTGGGTTCCTTTATCAGAAACGATCGTGGTAGGGAGCCCGTGCAGCCAAACTGCATTTTGAAGAAACATAGAAGCCGTCTGTTGTGCAGTAGGTAGGCCCTTACAAGGAACAAAATGTCCCATCTTGGTAAACTGGTCTATGATGACAAGGATCGTAGTATATCCTTGGGATGGAGGCAATTCTACAACAAAGTCTATATTAACTCATTGCCATGGTCCCTGGGGTACGGGTACCAATTGAAGAAGACCTAGACGCCATCCTCGAGGCACTTTAGTGCGACAACAGACGTTGCATCCCCGTACATACGCTTGAGCGTCCTTCCACATCATTGGCCACCAGAAGTGTTGCTTTAGAAGCTGTAGGGTGCGTCGCTGACCGGGGTGGCCTGCTAGAGGCGCATCATGATGAGACCATAGTACTTGATGGCGGGCTGCACGGGGGAACACAAAGGCATTATTGTGTGTGGGCAAGGCGCTGGGACCATGGACATCAGTAGTGTTAATGGGCTTTTTACTTACCAGCCTTTTAAACTGGGCAGCAGTAATACCAGGAGCTGCGAATATCTTGTGGTCAAGAAGGGATTTTCCTCACAACGCAGCCTCCGAGTGGGTATCATAGTAACGTGATAGTGTGTCTGCCATCGTATTCTGACGCCCAGGACAAAAGACCACTTGGAAGTGGAAATGAGCCAGAAAAAGTGCCCATCGAGCATGTTGACCGTTCATGATGCGGGCAGTCTGTAGAAATACAAGGTTTTTATGGTCCGTAATTACCTGCACTGGGTGCATGGCCCCTTCAAGATAATGCCTCCAAACTTCAAATGCTGTTTTGATTGTCAAGAGTTCCCGGTCTAAGATCATGTAATTCCATTCGGCAGGACTTAGTTGTCACGAGTAGTAGACACAGGGTAGACGTGTAGTGGAGTCCTTCTGGGTTTGGGATAACACTGCTCCCACAGCGACACTGGATGCATCTGTTTCAACGAAAGACAAGTTGAAGTTTGGATGTTGCAGAACAGGGGCCTGTGTGAAAATCATTTTTACTTGCTCAAAGGCTCGCTGTTGTTCGGGGCCCCATACATATTATTTATTTATTTATATTTTTATTTTATTTAATAAATGTATCTCCTGCCATGCAGCCCGGGGTGGCTTACAACAATAAAATACAATAAAAACAATTTAAAACACTCAGTACAATATAAAAGTATTTAAAACAGGGCTAGCAATATATAAATAATAAGTTAGGTGGGGGAGATAAAAACCCCTCACCCCACCCTGCCCAAAGACCTCCCCAAAGGCCTGGGCAAACAGCCAGGTTTGCCCAGGCCTTGTTCCTTTTTAAGGAACATAGGCTTGTTCCTTTTTACTTACCAGCTTTTTACTTACCTTGTTCCTTTTTAAGCAGTTTTGTCAAGGGAGCGGTCACCGTAGTGTAGTTGGCAATATATTGATGATAATAATTTGCGCTCCCTAAAAAACGCTGGAGGGGTTTCACCCCTTGGGGGGCAGGCCAGCGCACAATGGCATCCACTTTGGCGGGCTCCATCTGGACTCCCTGTAGGGAAATGATAAACTCTAGGAAGGGAGCAACTTGTTAGTGGAAGACACATGTTTGTATTTTACAGTATAACTGATTTTGTTGTAGTCACAACAGGACACTACATACGTGTTGCACATGCTCCTCCGGAGTCCAGGAATATATGAGGATGTCATCTAGGTATGCTACCACATACTGGTCTAATATATCTCGAAAAATATCATTTATAAAATGTTGGAATGCAGCGGACGCATTAGTGAGTCCATAGGGCATTATTAGATATTCAAAATGACCATACCTGGTACGAAAAGCCATTTCCCACTCATCTCCCTGTCTAATGCATAAGAGATTATAAACCTCCCTTAAGTCTAGCTTTGTAAAAACGGTAGCTCCTTGTAGGCGATCGAGTAGTTCCGGGATGAGGCGTAGGGGGTATCTATTTTTAATAGTAATGGCACTGAGTCCTCTGTAATCTATACACGGTCTGAGGCTGCCATCCTTTTTTGGTACAAAAAATAGAGGTGCCCCTCCCGGGGAGGTAGAAGGTCGGATGAAACCTTTTGCTAAGTTTTCATCTATATATTCTTTTAGTGCTAGTAACTCGGGCCCCGAGAGGGCGTAAATCTTCCCATACGGAGGAAGGGTATTTAAAACTAAGTCAATAGGACAATTGTACCGCCTGTGCGGAGGAAGTTGCAATGCTTGTTGTTCCTTAAAAAACCCCTGTAGGTCCTGATACTCAGGTGGCAATAGGAGAGGGTCAGGAGTAGCAGTGGTCCCCAGTACAGATAGCCCAACTTCCGGGATTCTAGGAGGGATGCAGTGGTGCTCACAAAAGGGTGAGGAAAAGGTCACTATCTTGTTTCGCCAGTCTATGTCGGGGTTATGTTGTATTAGCCATGGGATCCCCAGTATCACTGGGAATGCTGGGGTGCTTACCACATCGAGCTTTAGATTCTCTTGATGTTTTCCCAGGGTTCCCTGCACCGCCTGGGTACAAGTAGTAATGGGCTTGGAGACCAACGGGGATCCAGCTATGGCGAAGACTGCTTCAGGTTTTGTCTTTGGTTGCACGGGTACACTCTGTCATTGGACTAGGGAGCTGTCAATAAAGTTTCCTGATGCCCCCGAATCTATGAGGGCCATAACCACAAGGGATCGAGTTTTTGAAATTTGGAGTGTGAGGGGGACCCGGAGTTGTTCTACTGGTACAATTTTCCGGGTGCTAGAAAAGGGGGAGTCAATTGCACTACCAGGACGACCCCCACTCGCCTCGGCTCTTCTCATTTCCTAGCTCTCGCCGAGTAGGGGGCAGTGCTGGACAATTTCTGGCAAAGTGGCCCACCTCCCCACAATAAAAACAAAGCCTACCGGTCCTTCTGCGTTCCCTTTCATTAGAGGTGATTGGTCCTTGTGAGGCCCCGATCTGCATAGCCTCAGGCTCTTCACTTTTACCAACCTCAGTCTGGCACCAACTGCCATGAGGCATGCTGCCCATGGGCGGCCACTTTCTTGCCGGCGCTCTCACTGTCTTTCCGCAAGCTGTTCATCTATTTGGCAAGTGAGGTTCACTAATTCCCCCCACTTGTCAGGTATCTTGGTGAAGGACAGCTGATCCTTAATCTCATCGTTCAGGCCCTTACAAAACAAAACCTTCAGAACATTATCAGGCCAGTTTAGTTCTACAGCCAACTGTTGAAAATGGGTTACATATTCTAACAAGGGTCCTCGCCCCTGCTTAAGTGCCATAATGGCTGTCTTGGCATCCTTAATCCTATGCGGTTAATCAAAAAGAAACTGATATTCCCTCACAAACCTCTCATAGTCTCTTAAAATGGGACTATTCTTTGTGAGGAGGGGAGTGGCCCAATTAAGTGTGAGTTGCTCTAAGTGTCCTATTATAAAAGCTACCTTTGTAGCATCCGTGGCATCCGTGGTGGGTTGCATTTGGAACACCAACTTACACAGGGCCAAAAACCCCTGGAACTGACGAAGATCCCCAGTAAATTTGGCAATGGGGGGTGTCTGGGTCTCAGGAATCGCCGCCACAGCTGGAGTAAACAACAGCGCGGCGGCAAACAGGCATGGCAGCGGCAGAGGGCCACACCTCCAGGAAGCGAGGAAGAGCGGCCAAAAGCAGTCTCACTGGGACTGGCCACGCCCCCAGAGCTAGCACCGCCCCCAGTGCGCACAGAACAACGCGGGGATGTAGATAGCCCCTGTGTAGCAGGGAGGGGCCAGGAGAAGCACCAGCCTGGGGAACAATTAAGAGAATTACGCCGCTCAGCACGTCTGAAAGGAAAAGGGGGCGGGGCTTCCCCTATTTAGGGCCAGGAAGGAGTCTCACACACTGCCGGTGATCAGCAGTGCTGTGAGACTGGCCCCTGAGCGTTGTGGTGGAGTGTGGAGGGCTTGTGGAAAAGCTAAGTAGTGACTCTGTGTTATTGTGGGTGTGCGAGAGTGAGTGTGAGAGTGAATACGAGTGAGTGAGTGAGTGACCTTAAGTATTGTGTATTGTTTTTTGTGTTGAACACTGTGATATCCCCTTTATTTCCCTGGAAACCCTGTTGTGTACCTCCCTGTGTCTCCCCCTCCGTCCCTAGCCGTCCTGCCTACCCTTGGGCCCTACCCCTCCTCTCCCCCACGGGCAAACACCCCCTTGGACCCTAGCACGGCGAGACTGGGTGAGGGAAGCAAGGGTGTGTGGGTGTGGTTTCAAGTGTTGGTGTGTGAAAGGGCTTCACACAGGGCGTGGCGGTACCGGAACCCCCGTGATGAAAAGGCCCGTATCCCTTTAGGGAGTTTTCGGCCACCTTACAACCTGAGGGGAAGCTTTCCAGTGTGGTGGAGCCCTTGGGAGCGTGAAGGTGTGAGTGAAGGGAGGGTGAGTGCGCTAGGTCCCTGGGGAAAAAACCCCTTCTTCCTATCCCTCCATAACAGTATCACCGGCCACACCATGGACCTAGCTGCACAATTAGCCGAATTGAAGCTAGCCATACAGTCCTTGGCCCTTGAAGTCAAGGATCTTAAGGAGAAGCAGGGGGCAGATTTAGTAGGGGAAGACATGGCAGCAGCGGCTGCCATAGAAACCCCCCCCGAGGCTATGCAAGAGGAACCCGGGGATGGGGTGGGCCCGCTACGGGAACCCCGTCACCCCCCTATTACTAAGTTTGACGGGGATCGTAGGCAGTTCCAGGGATTCCTGGCCCTCTGCAAGCTCGCATTTCAAATGCAACCTAGAACTTATGCAACAGACTCTGTTAAAGTAGCCTTTATCATAGGCCACCTGGAAGGAATGGCCCTAGAGTGGGCTACCCCCCTCCTTATCAAAGAGAGTCCTTTGTTGCATGATTTCCGGGGGTTTCTCCGGAAATTCCAATTCTTGTTCGACTACCCCCATAGGCTTCGAGATGCAGAAGCAGCCATCATGACCCTTAGACAAGGCCGAGGCCCCCTATTAGAGTATGTGACCCGATTCCAGCATTTGGCGGTTGAGCTAGGGTGGGCCGATGACGTCTTGAAAGTACTTTTTCGCAAGGGTTTGAGCGAGGAAATAAAAGATCAACTCGCCACCACCTCTATCCCAGCAAAATGGGGAGAGCTGGTTAATTTGGTATGCCAAATCGACGAAAGGTTGGCGGAGCGGCGCAGGGAGCGACGGCAAGAATCAGGACGGCCTTGGGGAACCCGAGCTCCACCAACCCCGGTAGGCAAGACAGAGGGGGCAAAGGGGGACGAACCCGAACCCATGCAGATTGGAGCAGCTCGAGGACCACTGACACTGCAGGAAAAAGAACGACGACGCCTTGAGAAACTCTGCTTTTACTGCGGTGGAGGGGGCCACTTCTCGAGGTTTTGTCCACAGCTGCCCCCCGACAGACGAGCGGCGGGAAACGCCAAGTACCGGGATGTATCGGGGGCATCTCGGTAGACGGATCAATGACCCCGCCTGCTAAACGACACTCGATGGCCACCACCGTGCCCCGTCTGGAACATTTGCGTGTCCCCCTTACGCTGCTACTTGCCCCTACGAGGTCAGTGGTTTTATGGGCCATGATCGATTCAGGCGCTTCAGGCAACTTTATAGATGACATCCTTGTACATCGGCACCAGTTCCCCCTACAACCCAAAACGCACCCCGAAGCCGTTTATGCCATTGATGGTTCCTCGCTTTTGTCCGGGCCCATCATAACCTGCACCGCAGGTATCGAAGGTATTATCGGAGCGCATCACGAGACCTTAGTGTTGGACGTGATCCATACCCCAGCGTTCCCCGTGGTGCTTGGTCTCCCATGGCTGAAGAAGCACAACCCCTCTATTGACTGGTCGTGTAAAACCCTCCTTTTTAACTCGCCCTGTTGCCAAAACCATTGGGAGCACCGAGGTCTCCCCCTGGAGACACCCGCAAAAGCAAGTCAGCTCCTGGGGCTTACAGCGTTGGGTCTGCCCCCCGAGTACCAGGATCTCACGGATGTGTTCCGGGAACAAGAAGCTTTGGAGTTACCCCCGCATCGCAGCTATGATTGTGCTATTGATCTCCTGCCTGATACCTCCCCTCCGTTTGGACGGATTTACGCACTATCCGGGCCTGAATTACAAACCCTCAAGGAGTACCTAGACGATAACCTGGCCAAGGGGTTTATCCGACCCTCTACTTCTCCAGGGGGGGCCCCTTTGTTTTTTGTACCGAAGAAGGACGGGGGGCTCCGCCCCTGTATCGATTACCGCGGCTTAAATGCCATCACCATTAAAAATAGATACCCCCTGCCACTGATTCCAGAATTGTTAGATCGTCTACAGGGGGCCCAAATATTTACAAAATTAGACCTACGCGGAGCCTATAACTTGTTACGAATACGAAAGGGGGACGAATGGAAAACGGCCTTTCGGACGCGGTACGGACATTTTGAGTACCTTGTAATGCCCTATGGACTCAGTAATGCCCCGGCCGCGTTCCAGCACCTGATCAATGATATCCTTCGGGATATTCTAGACCAATACGTGGTTGCCTACCTGGACGACATCCTGGTGTTTTCGCAGACCTTGGAACAACACGTTCAGCATGTCCGTACCGTTCTCCTAAGGCTTCGAAAGTATCATTTATACTGCAAGGACACTAAGTGTGTATTTCATCAGCACACAGTCCCCTTCCTGGGGTTTATTATATCCCCGCAGGGGATAAACATGGACCCCGCAAAGGTTAAGGCCATCGACGCCTGGCCGGCCCCCCAAGCAGTGAAACCCCTTCAACGCCTACTCGGAAGCGCCAACTATTACAGGCAGTATATCCCCCACTACGCTCAGCTAACAATTCCCCTCACGAAACTTCTTAAAAAGGGTCAGGTATATGTATGGGGGTCAGAACAGGAGCGGGCGTTCAAACAATTAAAGGCCGCATTTATGACCGCACCAATCTTACAACATCCCAACTTTACAGAACCTTTTATTGTTGAAACCGACGCATCCAACACTGCCCTAGGGGCAGTTTTATCACAGGCAGGAGCAAAAATATCCGAGCGACGGCCATGCGCATTTTTCTCCCGACAACTCAGCCCGGCGGAACGAAACTATACGATACTAGATCGCGAATTACTCGCCATACGAGCAGCCTTTGAGAATTGGAGACATTATTTGGAAGGGGCTAACCACCCTATTCAGGTCATTACTGACCACAAAAACCTCACGTTCCTACAGACCTCCCGAATCTTAAATGCACGACATGCGCGGTGGGCACTTTTCTTCGCTCGTTTTTGTTTCCACGTCACGTATCGACCTGGAAAGCAAAATACCATAGCCGATGCCCTTTCGCGCTGTCAAGACCACCCTTCGGACCTTGCCACACAAGGTGATCCTATTCTTGCCCCCAAGGTCTTTGCTGCCGCTGGGCTTTCCCTAACCCACCTACAACAGCTAACGCGCCAGGAGTCCACCCTCGGCAACCTCGCGGATGCACAAGGCCCAAACGGACTATACATGCGCCGTGGTGCCATAATTGTCCCAGCAGGAGCCCGTAAACACATACTATGGGGACACCACGACGCGCCCTTAGCGGGCCACCCAGGGCAGCAAAGAACTCTTAAGTTGATACAGCGCCACTTCTGGTGGCCCTCGATGTGGCAAGACATAAAGACTTATGTTCAGGGGTGCCGAACATGCAACCAAACCAAGGTCTTGCGGCAACGACCCGTGGGGTTGTTACAACTCGCGCCCTTGCCAAAAGGACCCTGGCAGCGCATAAACTTGGATTTCATTGTCGAACTCCCCAACTCGCAAGGATACACCGCGGTTCTTGTTGTGTGTGACCAGTTCACGAAGATGGGGCATTTTATCCCGTGCAAGGGACTACCTACCTCCAAGACCACGGCCCATTTGGTTCTTGACCATATTGTCAAACTCCACGGACTCCCCATCACCATCATCTCCGACAGAGGGTCACAGTTTATAGCACGCTTCTGGAAGGCCCTGTTTACGGCGGTGGGGGTCAAACTCGCCCCCACTACGGCCTATCACCCACAGGCCAACGGGCAAGTCGAGAGGGCCAACCAAACCTTGGAGCAGTACCTACGATGCTACATCGACTACCTTCAAAGCGATTGGGTAAAGTTTCTCTCCTTAGCGGAGTTCGCCTTCAACAATGCCCCAAACGCCTCCATAGGCACGTCCCCATTTCATGTTTCCTACGGTTATCACCCTCGCCTGGCATTCCCAGAGCTCCCGGCGGTGGAAGTCCCGGCTGCGGGAGCTCTTCTACGGCGCCTTCAAGAGTGCCATACTCATGCCCTGACCATGTTGCGGCTGGCCCGTCAGCAATACAAGGCCCAGGCAGATAAAAAACGCCGGCCCTGTCCCCCGTTTCAGACGGGAGAGCTTGTTTGGATAGACCGCCGGCACTATCCTTCGCAGCGCCCTTCTGCGAAGCTGGATACTAAGTACTTTGGACCATTTCCTATCTCCCAGCAAATCAATCCCGTCACTTATCGCGTCTCCCTGCCTCCTTCCACTCGGATCCACCCCGTTTTTCATATCTCCCTCCTGAAGAAATACCACCCACCCTTATTTCCTTCTCCGACACCCCCGCCGCCCATCTGCGATGTTCCTGGCACCCCCGAATTTGAAGTTCGTGCCATTTTAGATGCCAAGCGCCGCCGTGGTGTTCTCCACTATCTCATCGATTGGAAGGGCTACGACTCAGCCGACCGTTCGTGGGAACCGGCTTCGGCAGTCCATGCGCCGCGCTTGGTGCGCCTCTTTCACCTCCGTCATCCCTCCAAGCCTTGTCCCTTCCGGACACGGGGGGGGGGCATGGGGGGGGTGCTCTCAGGAATCGCCGCCGCAGCTGGAGTAAACAACAGCGCGGCGGCAAACAGGCATGGCAGCGGCAGAGGGCCACACCCCCAGGAAGCAAGGAAGAGCAGCCAAAAGCAGTCTCACGAGGACTGGCCACGCCCCCAGAGCTAGCACCGCCCCCAGTGCGCACAGAACAACGTGGGGATGTAGATAGCCCCTGTATAGCAGGGAGGGGCCAGGAAAAGCACCAACCTGGGGAACAATTAAGAGAATTACGCCGCTCAGCACGTCTGAAAGGAAAAGGGGGCGGGGCTTCCCCTATTTAGGGCCAGGAAGGAGTCTCACACACTGCCGGTGATCAGCAGTGCTGTGAGACTGGCCCCTGAGCGTTGTGGTGGAGTGTGGAGGGCTTGTGGAAAAGCTAAGTAGTGACTCTGTGTTATTGTGGGTGTGCGAGAGTGAGTGTGAGAGTGAATACGAGTGAGTGAGTGAGTGACCTTAAGCATTGTGTATTGTTTTTTGTGTTGAACACTGTGATATCCCCTTTATTTCCCTGGAAACCCTGTTGTGTACCTCCCTGTGTCTCCCCTTCCATCCCTAGCCGTCCTGCCTACCCTTGGGCCCTACCCCTCCTCTCCCCCACGGGCAAACACCCCCTTGGACCCTAGCACGGCGAGACTGGGTGAGGGAAGCAAGGGTGTGTGGGTGTGGTTTCAAGTGTTGGTGTGTGAAAGGGCTTCACACAGGGCGTGGCGGTACCGGAACCCCCGCGATGAAAAGGCCCGTATCCCTTTAGGGAGTTTTCGGCCACCTTACAACCTGAGGGGAAGCTTTCCAGTGTGGTGGAGCCCTTGGGAGCGTGAAGCTGTGAGTGAAGGGAGGGTGAGTGCGCTAGGTCCCTGGGGAAAAAACCCCTTCTTCCTACCCCTCCATAACACTGGGCTCTTGGCTCAACAACCCACCCTCTGCTACAGGGGGAGGAGGTGCTACCACTACTACTGGGGGTGGGGGGGTGGCCTCTGCTGCACCTGTGGCTGCGTCACCCACTGCCCCCTGCTCTTGTTTTTCCTTAATGTCCTTAATCTTGAAAACCAGGTCTTGGATAGCCTGGGCCATCTCATCTAATCGGGCTGCCATGTCCATGGTAAGGCCGGAGATCTTGTCAGGGTAGGTAGGGAATAGGTAGGGGAGTACCCATGGACACAGCAAGGGAGATCAACGACCCTTTGAGCGGGGATAGGGGAACACACTCTCATGGGGCTCCACTTGTAAAAGACAGAAAGATAACCCCTCAGGATAGTGGTTGGCCCTATATGCTCCTGCTGGAATGGGGCTGTATCATCATAGGGGTGGAGAGAAAACGCGGTTGTGAGTGTGCCCCCCTCCACTCACACCCACCACCAATTCTTGCACAATGTACCCACCACCAAGCTCTTGTGTAACGAGCTCCAACCAAAGGGGAAGTAATTTAGTGTAACAAGGTGCAGGGTAGGGGAAAGGTACCAGGACTGAGGGGCTAGCGGTAAAGCCTTCACTCCAAAAGACAGAGGGTAGGTAGGGCTCTGAACTAGAGGGATGTCAGGGGAACTTAACATGCATGTGATTCCACACACACACCACACACCACCCCCAACACAGTCTCAACCTCCTCCCCACACACACTCGCCCTTTCCTCCTTACACTCACTCAGTCCACCAACTCACTCTCGCTTTCTCTCTCTCTCTCACTCGGCACGATACAGTCACTAGATGCTCTGGGCCCAGTCTCACAGTGCTGCTGATCTCCAGCAGCGTGTGAGCCCTGGCAGTGTCTTTACATAGGCCTAGTCCCACCCTGCTTTACGTGCAGCCGCACGGAGCGACGCAGCAACCTGGACGCTTCCCCTCTTGATGCTGGGGGTGGGGCTTCAGTCCCTGTCTCTCCTCCTATCTGTTGTGTTGGCCCTGCTTGTGCCGACGGGGCACCTCCCTCCTGTACCTTCCCCTCGCTGCCAATAGCAGCATTGCGACGACCCGGCCTGCTCCCTTGGAGGGTCCGAAGGTGCCGCAAATGGGCTCGCACCCTAACAGCCTCATTCCCCTTGCCATGAGGAGAGGAGGAGGGTGTGCTCACTGCAGTAGGGATTGGGAACCCACTCTTGTCCACATTGCCCAACTTTCCTTCCATTTCCAGCATCTTTGCCCGATATGTATTTCTCAGGTGGGAGAACATCCCAGTGTTACTGAGGTTTGCCCTTTTATTCCCAAGCTTCATCACCTTCCTGTAGTGAACGTAGGTCACCTCATTGGTGTCACCTGCCCTCACTCAACTGAAGTGGTCGCACACAGGGCCCCGGGGCACCTTGCTTTCTTTGTGTCACTGCTGCTGGGGGCCACTGCCTCTGTTCCCAACGTGGCTACAGGAGGAGCATCACAAGCAAGAATCTCCTCCACCTCCTCCTCACTCCCCTCATTGCCCAACTCCATGACACCCGTGATCAAGCTGCTGCTGATGCTACCACATTGCAGCACGGGAGAGGATGCCTTGCTGCTATTCACAGAAACACTGGGGGAGAATGAGACTAATGGGCTGCTCACGTTGCTGTCGAAGGGCTGGGATGTCCTTAAATAAATCCCCTCCCAAATCATGGAGGATGGTGCCAGAGGGGGAAGCCTGCCCAACAGGAGAGGTGGGTGCCCCAGCCCCTGCATCACTCACAGCGACAGCACCCATATCACCAGCACCATCATTCCTCCCTGTATCAGCTGCTCCCAGTGCAATATCACTGCCGCCAGTGCCAGTTGCTGGTGCTTCATAAGGGGTGTACTGATACCTCTGCACCCACCTTTGCTCCCTTTTTCAGTGCCCACTCTAGTGGAAGACTGGGGCTCCCTGCCTTCCACAAATGCCTTTCCTGCAATAATAATCTCTGCTGCCTCTTCCCCTGATAAGACCTGCAGCTTTGGGGTGAAAAATGCTGGTCTCTTAATTTTGGGTGGTGGGCTGTCACCAGTGGCAGAAGCGTCAGCACTGGCAGACTTGCCAATTCGCCCACACGCACCACAGCCATGTCATCTACCAGGGCCACCTGCCCCAGACTTGTCAATAGGGATGTGCTAATACGGTTCGGATGTTTGGAGTTCGGGCCGAACTTGGTCTGTTCGGACGACTGAACGAAACGTTCAAATGGCCGAACAGTTTGGAAAAGTTCCGATGAGTTCGGAGGCGGGAAAAACATGACTTTGGGCAGGGAAAAACATGTCTGGAAGGGGGAGGCAGCTGAGGAGCAGACTTCCTGGCATCAGGGGTGGAGACCAGGGGTGGTTTCAGGGT
Source organism: Sphenodon punctatus (assembly GCA_003113815.1). Classification (NCBI taxonomy): domain Eukaryota; kingdom Metazoa; phylum Chordata; class Lepidosauria; order Sphenodontia; family Sphenodontidae; genus Sphenodon; species Sphenodon punctatus. Next base: position 3,098,743 of record QEPC01005198.1, read on the forward strand.
CAAATGATACCGATACCGGAAAAAAATTGATTGCGCTATCGATATCAATAGCGCTATTTTCGGAACTAAACTCCGCCCAACCGAACCCGAACTCGGGTTTTGAACCGAACATCTGAACATCCGAACTGTGTTCTGTTCGCACATCCCTACTTGTCAACAGTTGAACTCCTTCCTATTCTCATTGTGATACAGGAAGAACTGCACACAATAATATATACTGTACATGATATGTAGTTTTATTTATATAATATATACAGAATCTAAGCTAAACCTAACCTATGTATAATACAAAATATTCCTATCCTATAATCCTAATATATATATATAATATAACAAAACAACCTAGTATCTAAATATCAAATCTGTATATATACAACTAATATCTATATAATATATAGACAGGGGAGACAGACGAGAAGGGAAAAGGAAAATTCAGAGGTATTATATTAATTAATTATTATTATTATTATTATTCTAATAAACATTAATATAGCACCAGCCATGCACTCAACGCTGTACAGAACATAGAAATAGACGCCGTCCCTGCCTGTGGTGACCACTTTTAGACATTCCACCCCACCCCTCTGCATATTCTGACATGACCTGACATGTCTTGGGGTGCTACTGCTGCTCATGCCTGACTGCCCACCCACCCACCCGCCCGCTAGCCCACCTGCCTGCAAGCTCACTCTAAAGGATAGTATTCTTCTTGTCTCTCCCTCCTCAAAGTTCTATGGAACACTAAATAAATAAAAACAAATTTTATAAACCTGGCAGTGGCACCTCCTCTGCCCTCCTCCTCCTCTGGTGAGGAGCCCACCTCCACCACCTCACAAGATGGTCCAGTCTGGGCCTCCATGATTTGTTCCTCCACCTCCACCTTGACCTTCCTCCTCAGGTTCTTCCTGCTTCCTTCCATCCTCACACAGACACACACAACGCGCACACACACACAGCTAACTAGCCACAACAGCCACACACAGCCAGGCAGCCACACACCACACCACTGCACAGCTGATCGAACTACTGTTTCCAGTTTGGGTATCAGTCTCATGCGATCACAATACCCAAAATAAAATCTTCATTGGCGCACAAAATCAAATCAGTACCAATAACAATACCAAAAATAAAATCTTTGTTTGAAATCGGTACCAATATCGATAATGACAATGATAACAAAAATTACATTTTGTTAATAATGATAATGAAAATGACACATTTTAAAAACAATAATGAAAAATGACATGGCGCCCTGGTGCACACCCCTATTGAAACCTGATTGAACTGTGAAGAAATGCAGGAGGATCTTGTGAGACTGGGTGACTGGGCATCTAAATGGCATGTGAAATTTAATGTCGATAAATTCAAAGTGATGCACATAGGGAAAACAATACAAATTTTATTTACACAATGATTTGTTCTAAATTAGGAGTTACCACTCAGGGAAAGAACCTTGGAGTCGTCATGGACAATACAATGAAATCCTCAGCTTAGTGTGCAACCGCCATCAAAAAAGCAAACAGAATGTTAGGAATTATTCGTAAAGGGATCAAGAATAAGATTGAAAATATCACAATGTCACTATATAGATCTATGGTGCAACCGCAACTTGAATATTCTGTGCAGTTCTGGTCAGCCCAATTTCAAAAAAGATATTATTGAAATAGAAAAGGTACAGAGAAGGGCAACAAAAATGATAAGGTGTATGGAATGGCTCCTCTATGAAGAGAGGTTGGATAGATTGGGGCTTTTCAGCTTGGAGAAGAGACAACTGGGAGGGAATACAATAGAAGTTTATAAAATCAGGGTGGTGCAGAGTAAGTTAATAGGGAACAGTTATTTACCCAATCAAATAGTACTAGATCTATGGGACATGCCATAAAACTATTAAGTAGCAGTTTTAAGACAAATAAAAGCATTTTTTCACTCAACACACAATTAAGTTGTGGAATTTGTTGCCAGAACATGTGGTCAAGGCCATTAGCATAGCTGGGTTTAAGAAAGGAGTGGACAAGTTTCTGGAGAATAGGTCCATTAGCAGCTATTAGCCACTGGTTTGGGGGAATGTAGCGTCTTACTGTTGGGAGCTGGGGATGAACAACAGGGAATGGATTGCCCCATTGTGACATGTTGGGTACTTCTTCCAAGATACTGAGTTTAGTCACTGTCCGAGACAGGTACTGGGCTCGATGGACCACTGGTCTGACCCAGTATGGCCCTACTTATGCTCTTAGGTTATGGAGGTGCGACTCATCTCCTGCTAACCACTCCCAACTACACGGGTAACCAGGGGTTTAACCCCCAACTAGTAAGCATTTATGGCTGTATCCTCTAAGACTTTATCTAGTTTTCATTTGAAGGTAGTTATGGTGCTGGCTTTCACCACCTCCTCTGGCAATGAGTTTTCCAACTGTATTGTTCACGGAGTGAAAAATAGGGATGGGCGAACGTGGTTCGGAAGTTCGGAGTTCGGCCCAAAATCGGCCAGTTCGGACGACCGAACCCGAACCTGAACATACAGAACAGAACAGAACACCGAACGGCGAAATGGCCAAACAGTTTGGTCAGTTCCGATCGCGTTCGGGTGAGTTCGGGTGGCAAAAAAAGGTTCACTGTAAGGTGACAGGGAGGGGTAGTACTAGTCACTGAGGAGCAGACTTCCAGGCACCAGGGGTGGAGAGGCTTGCAAGAAATGAAACTATCTGCCTCCCCCCTTCCCAACACCTTCTGAGCTAGTCACTGTTCCTGAACAGCAGGCGTTGAGTAGGATTATTAGATTGCTTTAAGTTTCATTTCAGTTTTGTACTGAAATGAAACTTAAACCTTAAACTGAAACCTTGTGTTTGTGATTCCCCCCCCCAACCCATATATATAGAGATAGAGAGATATAGATATATAGAGATAGAGAGATAGGTTAGGGATAGTAGTTGTAGGAGCTAGCTTAGTGATAGAGATAGCGTTAGTGATTTAGTTTTAGTGTTTGTAGGAGTAGGATTGTGTACTTATTAGATAATTAATAGCAGTTAGATTTAGTGTAGATAGATAGATAGATATAATATTAGATTAAAAAAACCCAAAAAAAACCATATAAAAACCAAAAAACAAAAAAAAAGACAAAAGAAAATCATATAAAAACCAATAAAAAACCAAAAAACCATATAAAAAACAAAAAAACACCCATAACATTTCCCGAACGACCGAACCAAATGGCCGAACGGCCGAACCGAATGGCTGAACGGCCGAACAGAACGGCTGAACGCGAACCCGGCGAACTAACCGAACTGCCGAACTGAACGGCCGAACCGAATGCAGCCGAACCGAACGGCCGAACCCTAACCGCGATCTGTTCGCCCATCCCTAGTGAAAAAGCACTTTCTTTTGCTTGTTTTAAATCTGCTGCCATTTAACTTCAGAGAGTGTCCCCTTGTTCTCTTATTGTGAGAAAGGGAAAACGGTTCCCCATTTACTTTTTCTACACCACTCATGACATAGCCTCCCTTAATCACCTCTTCTCCAACCTAATACCTAACATACCTAATACTCCAACATACCTAACTTGCTGAGCATCTCCTCATATGGAAGTTGATCCATCCCTTCTATCATCCTTGTTGCCCTTCATTGAACTTTTTCCAATAATATCTTTCCTGCGATGTGGCAACCAGAACAGCATGAATATTCAAGGTGGGGGTCATACCAAAGATTTACAGAGCAGCAGTAGGATATATTCCCTTTTGTTTTGTATTCCTATTCCTATTGTATTGCCTAGCATTTGGTTTGCCTTTTTGACCACTGCCACACACCGAACCGATGTCTTCAAGGAACTATCCACAGTGACTCCAAGAACCTTCTCCTGAGTGGTTACACCCAGATCAGAACCAACCATTGTGTATGTGGAGTGAAGATTATTTTTCCCCACCTTGCACTTAACATTGAATTTAATTTGCCATTTTATTGCCCATTCACCTGGTCATGCAAGATTCCTCTGTAGTTCCTCACAGTTTGTCTGCATCTTAACTATCTTGTATAATTTGGTGTCATCTGTGAATTTAGACACCTCAGCCTTTACCCTGTTTTCCAGATCTTTAGTGAATATGTTAAATACTGGTCCCAGTACTGACCCTGCAGTTGAATGGCTGCCTTTTGCTTTGATAACTATTTTTACCAACACAGTTCATACAAAAAGAACAGAACAGAGCAGTGAATTCTATTCCATACAAAAGATATCTAGTCAGCAGTTACAGAGTCACAGAACTAGGACAGACTTTAAGGGTAATCTAATCCAGCCTGCTGCACACCCACCCTAATCCAGTTGCCACACCCCAACTATCTACACAGAAAACCCCCACCAATAGCTACAAGTAGAGACCGGAACCAAGTAGAGCACACTGGTGACAGAAACAACAGAGAACAACTTTAGAAAAAGAAAGATCCAGATGTCCCAAATAGGTGAGCCACACCCATGTTATCTGCAAGGGAAGGCAAAAAAACCTCAGTCGAGTGCCTATTTTCCCAGATGGAAAATTCCTTCCTGACCCCAAATATGGCAATCAGACCCTGAGCATGCATGCAGGCCTCACCGTCCAGGCACCTGATATACAATGATAATACCCAGACTTCAGAATGCCCCAATAGTCTCAACCGCCAGCTGTAGACAACTTTGATGCTTCAGGAAGAAAGGAGTGGGGGAGAACAACCACCAAACAAAAAACCCCACATACATGTATTCTTGGGGGGCGGTGGGAGATTTCCTCATGTAGAATCAAATAAAAAATGCCTCACAAGTGAATTGTTATAAATTTATCCAACTCCATTTTAAAGCTATTCAGATCCTTTGCTGCTACAACTGTTCCTGAAAGCTTATTCCAGTAGGTCATGGTTCTGAGTTACAACGATGTAGTTTTTAAAAACCCACAAATGAGAGCCTTAGCTTATTTAGTTCAGTTGACAGGAAAGAATTAATTTTAAAGACCATCTGCGAGGCTTGTGTGACTTGGCCATGTATTCAGTTTCATTTGTTTGTATCTCTATGAGGGGGGCTTTATGGTTTGGGCTTTTGGCCCTTGGTCAGACCAGTAGGGATGGTCGAAGAGAACCGAGTTCGGAAATTCGGTTCGGTTCGGAAGTTCGGTTTAGTCAACCGAACTATTCGAGTTCGGTCCGAACTTCCGAACAGAGTTTGGAAATTCAAACCCCATTGAACTAAATGGAATATTATCTTATAGGGATGGGTGAACAGAACCGAGTTTGGAAATTGGGTTCGGTTCGAAAATCGAGTTCAGTTTGGAAGTTCGGTTTGGTCGACCGAACTGGTTGAGTTCGGTCTGAACTCCGAACTTCCGTACCGCATTCGCCCATCCCTACGGACCAGTTATTTGATGTTTCTGAGTGGTTCATTCCTTCCTCAGAAGGGAAGGTGTCGGCCATTGACGGGGTCATTTGCAGGGCCAAGTTGGTGTCGGTACTCCCGCCCCCTTTTTGCATAGGCCCTTGGAGAGAGGACCCTCCAGCATATCGTACCAACATAGGAACAGCTGCAGCTCCAACACGAGAAACTCCTGTGTTGCTGTGTGCGGCCGTTGTGCTGCTGGGACTGCTGCGTGTGACCCTGTTTCTGCTGCTTTAGGATACCCTTTTCTTTTGACGAACTAAGCCCACTTCGAGATTGGTTATGGAGTGGTCAAAAGTCTTTTTTCCTTTGTTTACCAGCCTGAATAATATTCTGTCAAACGTCAGCGGTAACCTTTGGGTATAGATAATAATGGAATTAAGATCTAGAGTGCTCTGCAATTCTGCTTCCTTGGCAGAAGAGATTTTGCAGACGGAACTTGCTGTTAGAGCTCCCGCTGCATCATTTAGTCAGACAAAGCTTACAAATTTCTTTTGCCCAAACACCACTAAAAAGGTGGTATCTGCACCTATGTCAGAGATCAAAGGGACCCTGCATGTGGGATCCGAGGGGGCTCAAGTGCAAGAGCAAGGTGATTCTGGTTTGACGTCATTATCCAATTTGGAGAAATACTTAAATCTGCTCAATCGGAAATTTTACGATTTAAATGCCAGATTGGAAATTGATATACACACTCAATTGAAAGAAATGGAATACAAGTTAAAGCAAACTAACAACCTCCTATTCGCGATGAAAGTACTGTTAGGAGAATTATGGCTTGAATTTGATGCATGGCCTGGGAAAATGAGTGCCCGCGAGGTGGCTGGCCCTGCGCAAAGGGAGGTAGCTACGCAGACGCAGTCCATTCCACAATATAATCAGAAACCCTTAGCTCAAGGATCTAGAATGACAACTGAGACACAGCCCCAAGGTAGAGGGAGAATAGCCCAGGAGACGAACTCCAGTCTCCAAACAATTGTACATACTGCTGGGAACGGTAAGCATGTTCTTGTTTGCCCTGCCAATAGTGGCGGAAGTGCGCCACCGTGTATGGGTAGTAAGGCCTCTTTAACAAATAAAGGAAATTATCTCCCTGTCAAAGTCTGGCTGCAGGACTCTAATATAAGATGGGCATCAGTACTAATTTTTCACTTTTACAGAAAGAGGAAATTTACCTTTCTTAAGAATGGAGCCCTGGATAGTCAGGTATTTTTAGAATGTTTGCAGAATAAAATGGCATTGGAGGTTTCCTTTGAGGAAATCAGGGAGATTAAGCCCCTGTTAAACAGAGGGCAGTTCTGCAGATGGGAAGTGGCGTTTTCTGCAACCCAAATTCAGGACAGGGTTTGGAAAGGTAGGGCCTGTATGAGAGCGATTGGCATTTTTTTTTGCAGAGGATGGAAAACATCGGGTGAAAACAGACATGACGCTAACCACCCTTTAACCACCCTTGGTGGTCATTTATGCATGTTTCAGGGCTGCATAGGGCACCAATACAGCCCTGCAACATGCATAAATAACCACCAAGGGTGGTTAAAGGGTGGTTAGCATCATGTCTGCCTATCCTTGCCAGGGCTTTGCTTGTGGAACAATGCAGGTTAAAGCAAGTTCTGGATGCTTCCAATAAGCAGTTGACTGAGCAGATTCCTATTAATCAAGAATGGTATATGCTAGATAAAACAGGCTCTCCGGATCCGTTCAAAATATTAGTCCTGACTAAATCTCCTGTAGGAAAGAGGAGAGGTGAGGAGGGTCTAGAAGCGGTTACTCCGCAAGCCTCACCAACATGTTTTGACTCCTACTCTCTAGATTGCACAGTTTTGTATAAGGCTTAGCTCAAGAAACAGTAGAGCAGATTTCTTCCAAAGCAGAGAGTCAAGCTGCGGCCTGCCCCTTCGTGAACAGCGAACAGGTTAGGTCCTCAGGAGAAAAAGGCATTACTCCAGAGACCTCGCAATGACAATTACAGTGGCCAGCCTTAAAAATCCTGTCCTGGAACATAGAGGGTCTGAAGTCAAAACTGGAACATAGTGAATGGAGAGAGTTTGTTAGGGTGAATGACCTTGTATGTCTCCAAGAGACTTGGATGACAGCAGCAGAGCTTACGGTATTTAGCTTTGAAGGTTATATGGTGTATGGAGAGCCAGGGATTTCAAAAGCTAATAAAGGGAGATTATCAGGAGGTGTGGTCACTATGGTATTAGCTACTAAAGTAACAACAGTAGAGCAGATTTTAGTCCCAATTAAGAATACCATAGCTCTATTGATGAGAATACCTGGTCAGGGTACACTCAACTTAATGAATCTGTGCTGGGACCAACTTAATGAGCTCCTTATGGAGATGAATAAAAAATGCCCGCAAGGTACCATAATCCTAGTGGGGGACTTTAATTCAAGAACTGGTCTCCTGGATGGAGATTCGATATGCCCAGGGATGAATTCTGTTTGGGGACTCCCCAGCAGACGATTGCTGGATGAGCAAATTAACAGACATGGAAAAAGGTTTATTCAATTACTGGCTGATCATGGTCTGGAGATAGTTAATGGGCGGGTGTCCTCCGATCCCTTGGGGGAGTATACTCCCCCAATGGAGCGAGTGTGCTGGATTATGTCTGTCTCCCCTTGGCCATTTTCACTCAGGTTCAAAATTTTCAAGTGATCAAGAGACCTGAGGGATCCCACTTTCCACTGTACCTCTAATTGTGTCAGAATGCAGGGTGTACCCAAGCAGATGAATCTCCCTTAGGCCATCAGAGTGTAAGGATAAAGTGGACTCAGGCCGGAAGCAATCATTTTGCTCAGCTATTGCTTTCAACGATAGGTATAGATCTTAGGAATACCTTATTGAATATACAGGATCAGGCAGAATTTAATGCCTGTCTGCAGGGACTATTTGATTATATTTTGTCCTATATTAGGAAGATGCCCGCGACAAATCAGACCAAAACCCGCGTTAATTCTAAAACGTGGTATGATAGGGAGTGTAAGAAAGAAAAGCAGAAGTTGATTAAGGCCAGGAAAAAGTGAAGTAGGTATAGGATGAGTGCCCATTCACGAATTTGTTCTTCTAAGGAGGAACTATCTCAACCTTTTGAGAGAAAAGAAGAAATCAAAAGCGTCCAGTCTATGGGCAGAAATACAGGAAGCAGCGCAGACTAATGATACTACCAAATTTTGGAGATTGATTAATAGCTGGGCACTTATAGAGGACACGGGAGAGGGATCGGTATACCTGAAGAGATATGGCTTGAGTATTATGCCAGAATGTTTCAGAAGTGGAAGGCTCTATCTTCGGACCTTGACCATGAGATGGAGCAGGTTATTCCAGGAGGGAATAAATTTATATTCTGCCCATTGGTTGTAGAAGAGGACATACGTTTGGCTATAAATAAACTATCTGCAGGCAAGGCACCATAGATGGGATTCCTCCAGAGCTTTTTAAAAACTTTGTGGCATGGTGGATCCCTCTGTTGGCTAAATTCTTTACTCTGATTAATTATAGTAAGGAGATCCCGCAGCTCTGAACCAAAGCGGTTATTGTCCCTATTTTCAAACGTGGGAATCTCCTTGATCTGGCTTGTTATAGGCCGATCAGTCTCCTCCAGATAATAAGCAAATTATTATTATTATTATTATTTATTTTATTATAAACATTTATATAGTGCCAGTCATGTGACCTGGTGCTGTACAGAACATAGAATAAGATGCAGTCCCTGCCAGTGACTTACAATCTAAAAGACAAAGGGGGGGAGACAGGGAGAGGGGACAGTGGGAGAGACAGGGGAGAAGACAAACAAACATTCAAGAGGATGCGAAATCTCAGGTGCGTATGCTTGGCTTGGTTAGAAAGAGGTTGGTAGCAGCAGTCAGCAGAGGAGGGTCAACAGTAAGTGTACGGGGAAAGACTAACAGGCATTGGGAAAGGCAGCAAGGAAAAGGTGGGTCTTGAGGAGGGATTTAAAGGAGCGGAGGGAGGAGGCAAGGCGGATGTGGGCAGGGAGGGAGTTCCAGGCATGGGGGGCAGCGAGGGAGAAGGGTCAAAGGCGGTTAGGCGAGCAGGAGAAACGAGGGAGCGTGAGGGAGGGGACAAAGGAAGAGCGGAGAGCGCATGCAGGAGTGCGTAGGGAAATTAGGTCTGAGAGGTAAGGGGGAGCTTGGTCGTGGAGCTATTTGAACGTGAAAACCAGGAGTTTAAACAGGATACATTCAGGAAGGGGGAGCCAGTGAAGGGAGAGGAGGAGAGGCTGCACATGATCGAAGCGACAGGCAGAGTGAATGACCTTGGCAGCAGAGTTTTGGATTGCGATAAGGGGGAACAGGTGATAGCGAGGGAGGCCAGCAAGTAGGAGGTTGTAGTAGTCGAGGCGAGAGATAACCATGGCATGAACAAGGATTTTGTCTGAGGAGATAGAAAGAAAGGGACGGATACACCAGGATACTGTTGGAGGCTTTGGAGAAGTGGGTTGAGCAGGATCACCCATTTAGGATGGAGCAAACAGGATTTTGTAAAGCTAAGTCTACGCTACATAATTGCTTTGTTCTCCAGCATCTCATTGACAAATATGTTGTAATTAGAAGGGGGCATCTTTTCGTCGCTTTTATAGATTTTACCAAAGCGTTCGACTCGGTACATAGAGACCTGCTTTGGGCCAAACTAAAGAAAATGGGGATCCCTGTGGACTTGCTGGAGCTTGTGATAAAGCTTCACCAAGACACAAAGACAGTGGTTAGGATGAGTGCCAGAGGAATTATTACACGTGAATTTCCCCTAAGGCAAGGGGTCATACAGGGATGTCTCCTGTTTAGTACACACCCCACCCCAGGGATCACCGTACCCCCCCACCCAGGGATAGCCTACCTTTGGCGCTCCGGGTGGCGGCGGCGGCAACACGGCGGTCCGACGGCTTCAGCGCTGGCTGTGGCTACCGGCTTCAGTGCTTACTAGGCCTTACTAGGCCTTCCGGGGAAACCTGGAAGTTCCCCGGAAGGCCTAGTAAGTGCTGAAGCCGGCAGCCACAGCCAGCGCTGAAGCCGCCGGACTGCCGTGCTGCCGCCGCCGCCCGGAGTGCCAAAGGTAGGCGATCCCTGGGTGTGGGGTAGGGTGATCCCTGGGGTGGGGTGTGTGTTAAACCATCCCCCACCCCAGGGATCACCCTAGTACCTACCTGCTGGTGCGGGCTCCGGGTCGCTGGCGGTGGCCCAGAGCCAGGGACTTCGGGGAATTTATTTTTTTTTAAAATCCAGGCTGGGCAGGGTGGGTGGGGGGTGTCCCCATTGATTTCAATGGGGACACTGACAGTTCCCCATTGAAATAAATGCAATAGATCCGGCACCGGTAAACTGGTTTTAATCCAGTAACCGGTAAAACCCATAGCCGTTTTTTTGCCAGATGTCCCATCCCTACTTTTTACTGCATGATTGAATTTTCAAGATCCTCAACTCTTGTAAATTGGAGGTTTTTCGATTATGGAATATCCAAGGTTTTTTTTGTTAAATACAATGCAAAGGAGAAAATGTGTCCTGCTAGTGGAGTAGAATGCTGAGCAGTATAACCACTATAGGAGCAGAGCTTAGGGGAGGCCAAGGTGGAAGAGCTGCTCCCTTTAGTTTAAAAGGTTGTTACTTCCTTCAAATAGCAAGCAAGGCTAGATTTATCCCAGAGACATTCTACTGCACCAGTTTTCTTCATTGCATTGTATTTAACAAAAAACTTGGATTTTCCATAATCAAAAAACCTCTGATTTACAAGAAGAGTAGCTCCCTGCTTTATGAAGAATACAACTTTGGTTTGGTTTAAGCATTGCAAACTTCCAAAAACTGCTCTCTATGATCTCTCTAGCTCATGGCTTGTACAGGAGTCTTCCACTCTACTCCTGACTGTCAGAGCAATTTTCCTTGTGCAACACTGGCCATTCTGCTTTCTAGGATCTCCCCCTGTGCAGGACCCCTGGCTAGTTCACTTCTTGTACAGGGCTCCCTGACTCTGCTGTGCCCATGTTCAGGACTCTCCACCTGGCATAATGCTGCCCATCCTGCAGCTCTCCCCCTGTACAAAACTCCCTCACTCAGTTCTCCTCGGTGCAGGGCTCTCCCCTATACAATTATGGCCATTATTCTGCAGCTTTCTGTCTCTACAAGACTCTCCCACTTTTCTAGTATTGGGAGAGAGGGTAGATAATTTCCTATTTACTTGCTCTATACCACTCAGGAGTTTGAAGATCCCTGTCATATCCCCCTCAATCACTTCTTCTTTAAGCTGATGAGCCTTAACCTATTGAGCTGCTCCTTGTATGGCCGTTTTTACATGGATGCCCCCCGCTGCTCGGTTTTGGGGCGGGTGTGTGGTGGGAGGGCTGTCTGTGTAAATGGCTGCCGGTAGGTGGGGGAGGATGGGTGTTTGGTGGGTGTGCGCCCATGTAAACACCACGGGCGGTGGGTGTTTGCGCATGCACACTCCCGCCGCACACCCACCAACACCTGCCGCACATTGTCTCACACCTACCTCCACCCACGAAGCTATCCGACAGAACGGAGGATTCTCCGTGGATGGAGGTGGGTGTCGGTAGGTGTAGGTGGGTGGGTGTCCATGTAAGCAGGCACACACCCCCTACACCCACCGCGCCTACATGCACACACGGTCCATGTAAAGAAGGCCTATGAAAGCAGCTCCATTCCTTGAGAATCTTTTCCAGTTCTACTACATGGCTTTTGAGATGAGATAGGCAGAACCATGCAATTATTAAGAGGTGGATGCATCAGGGATTTATACACTAGCATTATGATATTTTCAATTTTCTTTTCTTTTTCCCTAATAATGCCTAACATTGGGTATTTTCACATGGACGCAGAGCTGCTCACCCATGGAGCAGGTCTGGGGGTGCACCCCCACATCTGCCTGCTTGCAGCCCTGCCTGAGTCAGGCTTAAACAACCAAGCAGCTGCCATGGCCCACAGTCTGCCTGCACAGCATCCCTCCCCCATACCATAGATTTGAAAGGCAACCCCTGTCTGAGAGCAGAGCTGCAGCAGCTGTCCACTGAGCAGACAGACAGCTGCCCTGCCTCCAGTCAGTGCCCCAGGTTTGGGCTGTCCACTCCACTGACGGTGCTCCTGGATGTTCTGGAGCATCACTGGCAGGGCTGACCTGGAGCATGGGCAGTCTGCCCCATCTGCACATCAGGTGGGCTGCCTTTAAATGGATGGTCCGCCTGAGGGGGATCAGAGAAGGAGCAGGAATGCTCTCCATCTGAAGACACCCTTTGTGAGGATACACGAGTCAGAAGAGAACATAGAAAGAACTTGAGATCTTGAATGGTATGTGACTTACAGAGTGGCTGTTAAAAATGTGGTTTCTTTTGCTGATATACAGAGCAAGTTTAATTGAGAGAAGCAAGCAAGTCACAAATAGGGAATTTCACCTTACCTTTTGAAAAGAATCCCTTTTCAGACAGAGTCATATTTCATCTACAGAATACATTACCTGTGCCTAGGGATGTGCAAACAGAACGCAGTTTGGATGGTCGGACGTTTGGTCCGAAAACTTAGTTTGGGCTCATAGGTTCGGTTCCATGGAGTTCAGACCCCCCAAAATGTTTGGAAAGTTCAGCCGCTGCAGGGGCTTGGGGCACTCCAGGGGTGCCTGTGGGGGCATGGCAGACTGTCGGAGACACAGCAGCAGCAGAGACTGGGAAGGCTTGGGCTTGGCACCCCGGGCAGGCAGGCTCAGTGCTTGGCCCCCGGGCGCGCCCGTGGCACCATGGCTGTCTGTCTGAGAGTCAGTGGCAGCCACAGCAGCAGAGGCCAAGAAGGCTTGGGGCTTGGTGGCTGGCCTGGCACCCCTACTTGGCCAGGCATTGCAAGCTGCCAGGCATCAGTGGAGCAGCAGCAGACATTGGATTTCCCTTTAGCAGAATCCATGGTACAGCAGCGGCAGCAGCAGCAGACAGGCAGCGTGGCATGGGCAGCGGAAGGCAGGCTGAGGCAGGGTTCAAGGTTGGCAACCAGGGCAGGCAGACAGGCAGGGTGGCATGAGAGGCAGTAGGGAAGGCAGGCTGGGACCTTGGCAGGGTACTTGGATAGGCTGGCGAAGACTGTGCAGCACANGGCAGACAGGCAGGGTGGCATGAGAGGCAGTAGGGAAGGCAGGCTGGGACCTTGGCAGGGTACTTGGATAGGCTGGCGAAGACTGTGCAGCACAAGCGCGAGAGAAACAGTCAGATGGGCGGGCCGAGATTGTCTAGACCGAGGCCGGCTGGCAGACTTACAGCTTCCCATTGCCACCTGATGTTATGAGGTCAGTCAGATAGGCTGACCGAGGTCATCTAGTGAGAGAGAGAGGGGGGGGGGCAGGACCGGCGCCGGGCATTGGGAGGAAGGGACAGCACCTCAGCAGCAGCAGCCCAGATTGAGGAGGAGCCCCATCCCAAGACTACCCCTGGCATGGGATGGTGTGTGTCACTGCACCATCAATCCATGTCCAGGGGCAGCTCAGGGAATCCCAGCAGCGGAAGGTTGACCTTGATGAAAAGCAACTGCTCCACCAACTTGGCCCCCAGTCTCAAGCGGTGCACTGAGCAGATGTCCCCCGCCATAGAGAATTCCTGCTCACTGGGGACACTCGTTAGTGGGCAGGACAACAGAGCCTTGCCACTTTGGACAGCTGCCAAGTCCATCGGCATTTGCAGGATGTGGAGGGTGGCGTGGCTTTCAACTAGGGATGGGCGAACGCAGTTTGGAAGTTCAGAGTTCGGCCCGAACTCGGCCTGTTCGGATGACTGAACTCGAACCCGAACACAAACACGAACATACCGAACAGAACAGAACACCGAAAGTCGAAATGGCCGAACAGTTTGGTCAGTTCGGATCGCGTTCGGATGAGTTCGGGTGGCAAAAAAAGATTCACTGGAAGGTCGAATGTGACAGGGAGGGGTAGTACTAGTCACTGAGGAGCAGACTTCCAGGCACCAGGGGTGGAGAGGCTTGCAATCCAAACACGAACTGGCCGAACCGAACTCAATTCCGAACGTCGAAATGACCAAACAGTTTGGTCAGTTTGGATCGTGTTCGGGTGAGTTCGAGAGGCAAAAAAAGGTTCACTGGAAGCTCGAATGTGACAGGGAGGGGTAGTACTAGTCACTGAGGAGCAGACTTCCAGGCATCAGGGGTGGAGAAATGAAAGAAGTTTCTTCATTGCAAGAAATGAAACTATCTACCTCCCCACTTCCCAACAACTTCTGAGCTAGTCACTGTTCCTGAAAAGCAGGCGTTGAGTAGGATTATTAGATTGCTTTAAGTTTCATTTCAGTTTTGTTCTGAAATGAAATTTAAACCTTAAACTGAAACCTTGTGTTGTTTGTGATTCCCCCCATCCCATAGATAGATAGATAGATAGATAGATAGATAGATAGATAGATAGATAGATAGATAGATAGATAGATAGGTTAGGGACAGTAGACAGTTGTAGGAGTTAGCTTAGTGACAGAGATAGCGTTAGTGATTTAGTTTTAGTGTTTGTAGGAGTAGGCCTGTGTACTTATTAGATAATCCATTTAGTTCATAGCATTTAGAATAGTTAATAGCAGTTA